>WOVY01006514.1:0-126884 GCA_013436015.1 Rhipicephalus annulatus
GGTGCTAGCCTTGTTTGCCCCGCAACAAACAATACAGCAATGAGAAAGGGAACTCACGTAGCTCGGTCCCGTTGTCGTCGCGTCGCTCTGGCTTGTTGCTGCAGGCTTCTGGTCGATGCTCCACCTCGTCGTGGACGCGCCTTTTGGGTGTTGAGAACTCGTTCGAGGACCGCTTTGACCCAGTCACTCCCTCGGTGTCTTCCGGGAACACAGGCTATCTGCAGCTTCCCGCTGCCGCAGCTACTTGCTGCAGTGTCTGTCCGTTGGTCTGGTGCCGATTGGCGTCTTCATCTGTACTTCGTCTTTCCTCTCAGCCAGCTTCTTCCTTTTTCCACTCCGTCCACAGCAAGCCAATCCTGCTCGGACTGCGCCAGTAAAATCAGGTTCTCTTCTCGATGTAGAAGAAACCACTTCTCCCCACTCGGCGACCGAGGGCGCACCACCCGCGGTGGTGTAGCAAAGTGGGAGAAGAGAAACGTACACCACTATCCCAATCGCGGCTGTTGGCCTGCTGGTCGCTTGACGATGAAGTAGAAGCAACGCTGAAGAAGTTCTAGATGACTGAGAAAAACTTGTATTTACAGATTTTACAAAACAATGGACATCAATGTTACAAAAAAAGAAAAGAAAAACAACTTGGAAATGAACCGACTTCTGTAGGGCGACCCTACGGGGTTCGGCGGAGCCGATGGTGCCTAACACCGCTAGCTCGGTTCAGAACCCCTGGCGGAGCCACGGGGCCTCTTCTTATCCCTTCCTGGCGCTCCGCCCTTACCACACTCTCGGCACATAATCACCTGCTTGTACTTTGATAGGAGGAAGAAGAAGTGCGTTCGGGCATAATTCTGCCTTGAACAACTATCGTTTTTTTCTTAAACTGTCAGAATTCCCGACCTTTTCTGAACAAGCGGAACGGAAGACAGCGGGGCCCCTAGCCGTTTGCCTAAGGATGGACCGAATGTGGGTGACCACGTTGGCGCATCTGCTCCTTGTGATGATTCTACCGAGAGCTCATCAGTGGAAGAGATGGAATCGGAAGCCGACTTCAGGACATTCCATACCCGCCGGTTGAAAAGGAAGCTTCGCAGGACGTCATCAACGGCGGAGCCACAACCGGCGCTAGACAAAGGCAAGCGATGTTTCACCATCTCGTATGTGCCCATGTCTACATCAGACAACCTGAACTCACTAAACAGGCAGTCATTGACTAATTATTTCGAGCGAGTTGCACCTGCTCAAGTGAATGAAATTCGCATAAATAGCAGGAAAAACATATTGTCAGTTGATGTGACAAACAAAACCATTCTTGACAAACTGAAGGCCGTCACGCAGCTCGGAAGTATTTCAGTTCGCGCGTTTCTCGCTCACGGGAAGGAACAACGTCTGGCGTGATAAATGACGTCGACCCTGACATCACAGACGCTGACCTGCAGAATCTTGTGACGTCGACAGTCAAAATCGTGACCATACGCCGCTTCGGGCAGTCTCGCTGCATCAAACTAGTATTTGATCTGAGACTCTGCCCCCTAGCGTGAAGGTTGGATACGTGAGACATCCCGTGCGCCCTTACGTGCCACGGCCTTTGCAGTGTCACAAGTGCTGCAAGTTGGGACACGTCAGCGCAGTGTGCAAAGTGAGACAACTTGCCAGCGGTGCGGCGGGTCTCATAAGGTGGAAAACTGCGATACTGCTGTTCCATTGAAATGCCCAAACTGCTCTGGTGCACATGAAGCAACGTCGAAGGAGTGCCCAAAGATCAAAGAAGAAATTCGCGTCCTGCGGAAGATGGTCAGAGACAACTCGACACACAGAGAGGCAGTCACGTCCATCCGCCGACACAGACGTCGTCCAAAACGTAGGCACCAGCGAAAGCATAGTGGACATAGGAGTGATGCATCACCATCAGCAACAGATGAACATACGCGTACGCATTATCAGGCTGCTACACCCATGTTGTATGCACCACGTCCCAGGGATGCAGAAAGTGGACCAACGCCCGCGTTGCACGCCGATGCTTCCGATACTGAGTGGCCTTCGCTACCGACTGGAGCAATAAAAAGACCCACACCATGGGTTGCAACTTCAAAGAGGGCAGAAAATGATAGGCAAGACACTGAGAAGAGCCAAACTATGCTGAAGCATCTATTAAAATCTATTCGTGCGATTCTCAACGAGCTACACACACCAGGAGCGAAAACAGCAGTGCAGATCCTCAACGTGCTGGAACCGCTACTGCTGACCCTTCCATAAACAATATGGCGAATTTCTTCGATGAACGTGTGCGCACCTCTGCCATAATGCAGTGGAACGCACGGGGTTTGCGAAGCCGATTGTCTGACTTTCGACAACGGATGTTTAAATACAAATTTCCGTTGGTTGTAATGTGTGAGCCGAGTATGATGTCGTCGTTTCGTATTTCCGGATACGTCACTTTGTGGTCACGTGATGATCGAAATGCGAGCAAAGTAATTATATGCGTACGTCAAGATTTAACGTACGTGAGACATGCCGTGGCTCCTCATGCTTCTAACGACTATATTTGCCTATCTATAAAGCACAAGCGACGTTCAATATCAATCATTGGTGGATATATTCCTCCTAGAAGCCACGTGGACTGTCCCCATCTCTTGTCTGTTCTCCAAGCTTGCCCTGGACCACATGTATTAGTTGGGGATTTTTAATGCACATCATCCCATGTGGGGTTCTGCCTCAATGAACACCCGCGGCAGGGACATTGCCGATTTTGTGCTCAATCAAGGCCTTATGTCCATTAACGATGGCTCACCTACTTACCTCCGTGGCGCATCGTACAGCAGCTGTCTAGACGTATGTTTTGTGAGCAGAAGTCTCTTGCCTACCACCTGTTGGTTTGTAGACGTTGAAACACATGGAAGTGACCATCTCCCTACATATATACAGCTAAAAGGTTTCCATCGTTCGTCTCCCCGGCCTGTGAAAAGCGTAGACTGGCCAGGATTCCAAACTTCTGTAAATGCTCAGTGCGGGAACATTCAATCTATATCTGAAATAGAAAGCCTAATTGCATCAGCCTTATCAACGCATACGAAATTTGTGAATGTGTCGCTACCAAGATCACAACTTGACGCACAATATGAATACCTTCGTGCAATTCGTCGCCGGGCAGAGAGAAAATACAGGAGGACGAAATCACCAGCTGACCTATCTAGAGCACGCCAAGCACAGCGACATGTATTGCGACACCTCGATAAGCTCGATAGGCAACGGTGGAGGGTATTTTGTAGCTCTCTTGATCCCAGAAAACCCCTGTCTCGAATATGGCAAACTATCCGAAGCCTTCAGACGCCCACTCAACAGTTGTTCCCTTTCCGATCTTTGGCTCTAAAGCAAGGTCGACCTGAAGTAGAGGTTGCAGAAGATTACTGCCACTTACTCGTAGGTATGTCCTCCTCATCGATATCACCTTCGTATTTAGCCTCACCGCCATCCAGCGACGATCGCCTCGACTTGCCATTCACAATGCACGAACTCGACGCTGCGATTTCTACGTCCCGACCGGCGTCCGCACCAGGGCCTGACGGAATTACTTATTCGGCTCTATATCACCTCAGCCAGGAAGCAAGGCAGGCTCTCTTGTCGTTCTACAACTCTACGTGGGAAACAGCGACAGTACCAGAGAGTTGGAAGTGCAGCCGCATAGTGGCCTTACTGAAACCAGGCAAGTGTTCACACGAGTTGTCTTCTTATAGACCCATTGCCCTAGCCAGTTGCATCGGTAAGGTGATGGAACGCATGGTGCTGGCAAGATTGGAATGGCTGCTGGAGAATAATGTCAGCTTACCACATTTTATAAATGGCTTCCGTAGAGGTCGATCATCTATAGATGGTGTTGTAGATCTAGTTTCTTCTGTTGAAAAGGAAAGACAACGTCGGAGATTGGTAGGGGCCATTTTCTTAGATATAAAGGGCGCGTACGATAGCGTCTACCATGAGGCCATTCTTGACGCACTTGAAGACATCGGCGTAGGTGGCCGACTACACGCATGGATAGGGAGCTATCTCAGAGGGACGTACCATTTTTATGTCGACATCCGACGGTGACACGGCCAGGCACCTCGTAAGTCGCGGAGTTCCGCAAGGCGCCGTCCTGAGCCCCATGCTTTTTAACATAACACTCATTGGCCTTGAAGCTGAGCTTCCCGACGTTGTCAGAATCAGTGCGTATGCGGACGACATATGCATATGGGCATCTGGAGCAACGCGACCACAACTGCGAGCAAGGCTACAACAAGGCACATCAATAACATCTAAGTACTTACGTCGTCAGGGCCTGGAACTTTCAATAGCAAAATGTGCTGCATTGGCATTTACGAAGAAATCAATGTCGCGGTACCCAATCTTCGCTCACGGAGCAGTGATTCCCGTGGTTAAGCACCACCGCTATTTAGGGGTCGTCATTGATCACAACCTGTCCTGGTCAAAGCATGTGACTGTGCTGAGAAACAAACTAATCAGTTTTGTGTATGTTCTTCGTGTTATAGCAGGACTGAGATGGGGCCCTTCGGAGAAAAGTCTTCTGCAGTTATACAAGGCATTGTTTGTGGGCTATATAAGGTACAGCTCACCTGTGCTTTCCAGCATGCGGGCAACGTGCCTTCGTACTTTAGCGAGCCTTCAGGCACGAGCACTGAGAATATGCCTTGGCCTGCCACGTTGCACATCTACTTCTGGCACTATAGAGGAGTCACGCACCTACCCTATACAGGTTTACACGTCCTGTGAGCCTCTTCGAGTGCACCTTCGTCTGCTGACCCGACATGCACAGCACCCGTTATCTTCGCTACAAGTGGACCAACCAGGCTGTACCTATTCGCGATGCCTCGATACGCATAGGCACATGATCCCGTCAGGCTTTGCACCTGCCGTAATCCCTGCAGTGCCTCCATGGACATTGACTAAACCGCTGGTGTGCCTTCACATACGTGGAATTTCGTATAAGTCGCATGTTTCTTATATTTCCCTCAAGCAACTCACCTTGGCACATTTACATGACCGATACAGCGACTCTGTGCACATTTACACCGATGGATCCGTAACTTCATCCGCCTCAGCTGCAGCCTTCGTGATCCCTCAGCTCGGTATTTCCCGACAGTACAAATTAGATCACAGGTCATCTTCGACAGCTGCAGAACTTGTTGCTATACAAGAAGCCATAAAATTTGTGAACGACCAAGCACCGCGTAAATGGACGATTCTGTCTGATTCGAAATCAGCGCTTCAAGCTATCCATTCTTGCTTAAGAAGAGGCCAATTTTACGAGTTAACATTAGGAATCGTCCAAGCATTTGACCTAACGCACAGGGGCGGTCACTTGATTACACTACAATGGATTCCTGGACACTGCGGCCTGGTTGGCAACGAAACAGCCGATAGCGAAGCAAGAGCGGCAATATACAACGCTCCTATGTACGTCAAAGTACCCTACTCGCGAGGTGACGTCAACACATTGCTGAGATCACTCATGCGCGAATGCGCTGCCAATTACTGGTTGCTACCAGATCACCGGAACAAGCGCCTGCGGGAAACAGACCCCAGTATGACTTTTCGTCTTCCAGATAAAATCAGCCGAAGACATGCTAATATACTACACCGGATTCGCCTGGGCGTCGCCTTCACTCGTCACTACACCCACCTAATCGGCCGTGCGGACAGCCCAAATTGTGAATGCTGCCAAGTGCGCGAAACGATAGCTCACATATTTTGTGACTGTGCATTATACGTGGCACAAAGAGAAATGCTAACTGCAACGTTGGCAAGCATTGGACGAACACCATTAAGTGAAAGCCACATATTATCAGCAATGAGCGACCAAACAGTGTCAAAAACTGCTACAAAGGCTGTTCTAGACTTTATAAAAAGCACTGGACTAGAAAATAGACTGCAGGGTACTACACAAAGTGGCTACTGTACATACGCACCACCTCTTCTTGTCCCCATCATCACCCTTCATCCCTCTTTCTTTCCCTTTCCCTTATCCCCTGTGTAGAGTAGCAGGCTAGAGCGAACTAGCTCAGGCCGACCTCTCTGCCTTCTAATAAATTCTCACTCACTCTTGATAGGACAGTACATTGGGTAGATTTAAAAAAACGCCACGAGGATCCCGCCTTCGTGCACGTGGGACTCATGCACTCTCCCCAAACACAACAACCAAAACGTAAATAAAACAAAACTAGAAAAAGCATAGAGGCCAGGGCCAGCTTCACGGCGCACAATTATCTAGACAGAGCTAGCCGTACTCGGTATTGCGGCAGTAGGGCGATTTCCCTCTACCACGTCAATTTCTTGACGACGGGGCTATAATCCTCTTGCCTCTGTGCGCCGTAAGAGGAACCGCTCGCTGACCACGCGTGTTTCTGCTTACGAGCCCATTTGCTCGGATAAACGGGGACGCAGTCGAAGACATGCCCGATTCAACAATAGGCAACCCAGGCGTCGAACGGGCGGCCATCACCATTTCCCGTGTCGCGAGCCCGCTTCTGAGAGTCACTGGACCAAAGCCGGCCCGGCAGAAAAGGTCGTCGGTGACTTCAGAGTTTTCGCAACGCGCGCTGCCGATTTTGCAGGCGCGCAAACAGTACGTGGCCGGGCCATACGCCGAACCGATGTGAGGAGTCACCGCGGTGCGCGGGGTCTCCGAAGAGGCCCGTTGATGCGCCGACTGCCAGTTCCGAGAGGCAATTAGGGGGCCGTCACAACGACGTTTACAATCTAACCCCTTTTGTTGCCCCGGTTGGTTCCCTTTTCCTTGAGTTAGTAGTAACTGGAAACGCTCGACCGTCGACAAAGCAGGGTAATATGCTGGCGCCGTGTGTCTGCGCTCGCGGCAAAACCGGTCGGTCGCGCTTCAACCGCTTGTCACTCAAGCAACGCTGGCAGCCCGCGGCTGACATGCCTTCTTAAGCTTATGCCGCAAAGCAAATAAAAGCAAACAAAAATTGCCGCGCTACGAATTCTTACCGCGGTCCTACAATGTATTTGTACTGGCACTATCGCTCAGTGCAACCCAAGATTCAAGGCTTCTGCGGTCGAGCAATCACTTGAGGTTTACGACATATTGTAGCGATGCTGAGGCAGACAGGCTAAAAAACAAGCGTCTTCATTAGGGCGAACTTGTGCCCACGAGTCTAACAACTATGGTGGTCGAGTCCGAGTAGCCGAGTGGCACAGAATCAACTATCTTCCTCTTCCTCGTAGGCCAAGCGCACGAACGCGTGGCGCATGCCAGCCGGGTCTTGCTGGTGCTCTTGCCACGATGATTGCGGCAGGATACTTGAACGTGGCCTACCTGTCGCGGCATTATCCCTCTCCTCAGACGCATCGTCCCGATGCTTGAGAGAGTGAAAAGATACACTCGCACTATCACTCGTTTTCCGAAGATCCGTCAAGATAGGGCTCTATGCGACCTACGTGTATCACTTCCGTGGGATTGCGGCGTCTTGAGCTCACGTGTTCCGCGGATCTGACCTAAGTGACATCGCTGATACGGTTGAGTACTTCATAAGAGCCGAAGTATCGACAAAGAAGCTTTTCAGAGAGTCCGCGGCGGCGCAATGGGATCCATATCTACACTTTGTCACCGGTATGATAAAGTGCGTCACTGCGTCGCTTGTTGTACCGAGTAGAATCGACGCGCTGTTGACGGCGTATTCGGTATCTAGCCATTGGTCGTGCTTCTTCGGCTCTTTGCAAGAAGTCATCTAAGTGAAGTGGATAGCTGTTTTCGTCCTGTAGTGGTAACATGGCATCCAGTGGGGTGGTTACTCTTCGGCCGAATACTAGTTCGAAAGGGGCAACGTGGGTTGTTTCTTGAATGGCTGTATTATATGCGAATGTTACGTAGGGTAAAATTTCAACCCACTGTTTATGTTCAACATCGACATACATTGATAGCATGTTGGTCAGAGTTCTGTTGAGGCGTTCGGTTAAGCCATTTGACTGAGGGTGATACGCTGTTGTTCTTCTGTGATCGGTATTTGTCATGCGCATCAGACATTGCATAAGGTCTGCAGTAAATGCGGTTCCCCGATGCGTAATAACGACAATGGCGCACCATTGTCTGAGCACTATGTTGTTCACAAAGAACTTGGCGACTTCGGCAGCTGTCGCACTGTACAAAGAGTCAGTCTCAGCATAACGGGTCAGATAGCCTGTAGCTACGACAATTCATTTCTTGCCTGCACATGATGTCGGGAAAGGTCCTTGGACGTCCATGCCGACTTGTTGGAATGGGGCATCTCGAGGGTCTATTGGCTGAAGAAGGCCGGCTGGTTTTGCGGCTGGAGTTTTGCGCCGTTGACATTGACGACAAGTTTTCATGTAGCGCTGCACTGATGCGAGCAACTTAGGCCGATAGTACTTCAGGCGAATCCTGGCGAATGTTCGGCTCACACCCATGTGTCCAGATGTTGGCTCGTCGTGGCATGCGTGCAGAATTTCCTGTCGCAGGGCTGTAGGCACGACAAGTAAAAACGTTTCACCATTAAGTTCGAAGTTCCTTCTGTAAAGACACTTCCTCGAAGGCAGAACGTAGAGAGCCCTCTGGAGAATATGCGAGGGACTTGAACGTTGAGACCCTGCAGGTGTTGTATAAGCGCCAGCGAATCCGCGTCATCTCGTTGTTGTTGAGCAATTTCGGATGCGTCGACAACGCCTATAAACGGCAAGTCTTCCTCTTCAGGTACACTTGAATCGACGGGAGAGCGTGACAGGCCGTCGGTATCACTGTGTTTCCTTCCAGATTTGTATACAACAGTAATGTCCTACTCCTGCAGCCTAAGGACTCCATCTGGCTAGTCGAACTGACGGGTCCTTAAGATTCGCCAGCCAGCATAGAACATGGTGGTCACTGACAGCTCTGAATGGTCTACCACAAAGGAAGGGTCGAAACTTATTTATTGCCCAAATGACTGCGAGCCACTCTTTTTCAGTTGTAGAGTAGTTTGCCTCAGCTTTTGAGAGTTTGCGGCTTGCATAGGTTAACACTTTCTCTTTACCATTTTGCCACTGGACCAGAATGGCGCCGATGCCGACATTGCTGGCATCGGTATGGACTTCAGTGTCGGCTGTCTCATCAAAATGGGCAAGTATTGGCGAACCCTGTAGCCGTTTTTTTAATTCATCAAAAGCTTTCTGTTGTTCGCTTTCCCATGTGAAGGGCACGTCGTCTTTCGTTAGTTCTGTGAAAGGTTCCGCAATCTTTGAGAAGTTTTCCACAAATCGCCTATAGTAGGCCCATAAACCCAAAATCAACGCACTGACTTATTGCCTTTGGGTGTAGGGAACCTCTGAACAGCGGCTGTCTTTTCGGGATCAGGACGAACACCGTCAGAACTAATGACATGTGCAAGGAATCGCAGCTCCACGAAGCAGAAGTGGAATTTTTCGGGTTTGATTGTCAAGTTTGCTTACCGGATGGCTTGTAATACTGTGCGCAGTCGCTCTAGATGTTTGTCGAACGTTGCAGAGAATACCACCACGTGATCCAAATACACTAGACATGACTGCAATTTCAATCCCGCGAGGACAGTGTCCATCATTCGCTGGAACGTCGCTGGCGCGGAACAGAGGCCGAATGGAAGCGCTTTGAATTCGCAGAGGCCATCTGGTGTTACGAATGCCGTTTTTTCTCAGTCCGGCTCATCGACTTATATTTGCCAATATCCGCTTTTCAGATCCAAGAAGGAGAAAAATTTTGCGAATCGCAGCCGATTTAGTGTATCGTCGATACGTGGCAAGGGGTAGACATCTCGTTTAGTTACACTGTTGAGTTTTCGGTAGCCGACACAGAATCTAAGCGTGTTGTCTTTCTTCTTAACGAGCACTAAGGGGGATGCCCTTGGACCATTCGAAGGCTGGATGACACCATCCGCAAGCATTTCCTCCACTTGCTTCTAAATGATTTCCCGTTCTTTCTGTGACACTCGATATGAATGCTGGCATATAGTCCTCGTGTCGTCTTGCGTTATAATTCTGTGTTTCGTAATTGACGTGCGCTGAACGTTCGGGGCAATTGAAAAGCAATCAGAGAATTCCTTTACCAAGGCGTAAATCTGTTTCTTTTGACTGTCCGGAAGGCTCTGGTTGACGGTCACGGATGTGTCGATGTTGCTGGCCACTGGTCGAGTGGTTGACGTCGTTAAGCTGCATAGTTCGGTCGCCATACAGAAGTCATGTAAATAGGCAATAGCTGTGCCTTGAGTGACGTGTTGAAGTTCATTGGAGAAATTTGTAAGTAGGACATCTGCACGGCCTTTCGTCAAGTGAACAAGACCCCGAGCTACGCAGACACCTTTGTTCAAAAACAACTCTACATCTGCATCCGCTATGTCTTGCGGTTGTAAAATGCGTCATTCTCTACGAGCACCAATATACTGCAGCGTGGCGCCACAGTTACGTCATCATGAACAACGCGTAGAGCAGTTAGGCGTCGTTCCTCAGATTTCTCTACAGGTATAGCTCGTTCAGTCGAAACCGACACGGTGGACCTACGCAGGTTAATTACGGCGCCATTAGCTCGCAAAAAATTCATTCCTATATTGAGTTCCCTTGAACATTCTGGTAGCACAATGAAATCAGCAACGTAAATAAAGCTCGGTATTTCAAGTCTTGCAGTGTATCTGCCAAGGGGCGTAATAATGTGACTACCTGCCGTGCGTATCTGCGATCCACTTTACTGTATCACAACTTTGTTTAGCTTCTTCACCATCTTGTGACTTATCACTGAATAAACAGCACCGGTGTCGACTAAGGCATTCAGCTCCCATCTTCCCATTCTCAACCGCAAATCTGAAGTAACGTTTTCGTTGCTGCACCCATCTACCAGAAATACCCCGTCATCAGCCTCAAGCCATATTGGAGGATCTTCATAACTGATGTTATCAGCGGCCTCACCTCCACAGGTCACTTGCTACAGTTTTCCGGGAGTGGACTTGGAGAGCGATGACCAGGCTGCCTTGAAGGTGCACGTGGGCTGGATGACCGGTAGCGCATAGGCGATGGTGACCGTGACCGATCTTGGCGTAGAGGTGACGAGTTCTGGCGCGTGGACAAGTACTCCTCAATCTCCGCTGGTAGTTCGCCGTTCGGGGGCACGGTGCATACGATGGGAAGCCTCTTAATCCAGCCTGTCAGTAAGGGCAGAATCTGTACATATGACCCACTTCGCCACAATGGAAACACAGAGGCCTGCACTCGGGATCACGCCAGACGTCACTTTTCCTGGGCCTAGGCTCCACATAGCGATGTGTGCTACGTGCTCCTGGGGGCAGATAGGTAGCCGTTGGTTCCCGTGCACGAGGTGCGCTGCGTGCTGCAGGTGGGAGAGGAGTCACCGCCATCGCAACTACTGCATTGCTGTGTACTGTGGGTTGTCTGAGAACTTCAGAGTACGTTCGGATAGGTCGAACCAGCTGCAGCTCATGCTCTGGTTCTCGTATGACTTGCCTCAGTTCGTCAGGAACAACGTCTGTAACAGATAGTGCAGTTGGAGCCTGGGGCATTTGCAGTCTGCTCAGTTCTTCCCTAATAACTGATCTAATGAGCTCTCGCAGGGCTTCAACGTCGTTTCGCACGCCTCCAGAGAATACCTGTGCAGATGCGCAGTTCAGATTCCGGTTGTACTGCCGAGCCCACAGTTCCAGTGTTTTTTCGATGGCCGTCGCTTCCGAATAAAACTCAGCAACTGTGCTTGGAGGGTTGCGGATGAGAATGGCGAACAGCTCTTGCTTCACTGCGCGCATTAGATGGCGCACCTTCTTATCCTCAGCCATGCTGTAATCCGCACCTTGAACAGACGGACCATGTCCTCAATCTACATGGCAGTATTCTCGTTTGTGAACTGGTTTCTCGGTTGAAGAGCAGTTTCCGCCTTTTCTTCTCTGTCTATGTTCGAGAACGTAGCCCCCGCTTGTCGTCGAAATACCTCCTAGGTAGACAACGAGGTTTCATGGTTCTCAAACCATGTCTTTGCGAAGTCTTCCAGGGTGAAGTATACGCGACGGAGCTTCTCTCTTTCGTTCCATCCATTCAAGCTCACCACTCTCTCGAACAGGTCCAACCAATCTTCCACGTCCTCGTACGAGTCACCGTGGAATACTGGCGGCTGGTGCGGTTGGCTGATGAACACTTGTGCCGGTGTTACCTGGCTAGTCACAGTGGCGGCGTCCATCGTTTGGCTTCCCCTTGGTGTGAAGTGGAGAGGACTGAACTCAGGTGAGTCACCTCGAAGTCGGCCACTTGCCCTATGGTGTACAGGAGCCACTTCCACGGGGTTGAGAGGCTGGTCATCGGGGCTACGCTGTCTTGAGCTCGCAGGGCTTCCATTCACTATGCAGCACCCTCCACCAGAAATGTAGCGATGCTGAGACAGACAGGCTAAAAAACAAGCGTCTTTATTAGGGTGAACTTGTGCCCACGAGACTAACGACTATGGTAGTTGAGTCTGAGTAGCTGAGTGGCACAGAATCAACTCTCTTCCTCTTCCTCGTAGGCCAAGCGTACGAACGCGTGGCGCATGCCAGCCGGGTCTTGCTGGTGCTCTTGCCACGATGATTGCGGCGGGCTACTTGAACGTGGCCAACATGTCACGGCAATATTCATACTACGCCGTCTAAAAATTGGACTCAATGGTTCTGGCGTTAGGATTCATAACGAATACATACGATGTCGGGCATAACTTTTGTTAAAAAAAGATCGACGAAGAAGACCACGACTGGTTCTGCCTTTGATTCACTCGCTGCAGCAGCAACCTATAGAGTCGGGGTGCTGTTTATTCTAAATAAACCCCTGTTTCAACTCAACGGGAGGCTAGACTTTCTTCAAGATATGCCGAAAGCGATCTGAACAGAAAAGTACTTCGATGACCCCAAGGTAACAGCCTTCCCGCCGACGGATCAAACGTGCCGGCTTACAGCCAGCTGTTCAACGCGGGTACGTTACACGAAAGCTCTCAAACTCAAGCGTAAATTTGAGAGAGCTTAATTAACACGCCTTATTTACGAGACAGAAGCAACGCTCACTCAAGAAACCGTTACGGAAGAGGCGGCTTGTATTCAAGACGAACGCATCCACCAGCTTCACACCGACTCGAAGGCGACCGACTCCGACGTCGTTCCTCTGCTGTCAACCATGCAAGCAGAGGTAGAGTTCGTCCGGGTTGTCTATTATAATGATCGAGTCACAACTAGATCAGCGAAAGTCCCGTATTAGATACGGGAGCTGCAAGGATCTTAGAACAGAGCACTACCGCCAGCATTTACTGAACCTCTGCAACGCACGCCCCAGCCCACCACCCAACTTCTAAACATTGACTTCATGAAGTTCGATGGCCAACCACCATCGCGGACGCTTTTTTGGGAACAGTCTAGTTAACTGATCCACAACAACGGTGGGCTCATCAACGTAGATCTGCTTAGCTACCTACGTTTGGTTTATTGGGGACAAGGCATCAGCTATCGGGATACTTCCAACAACTGCAAGCTGCTATAGTGAAGCCCTGGACATTTTCAAACAGCGCTTCGCCGAAACCAACGTCCCCATTCAGGATTATATGCAGCGACTCATTAAAATGAAACGAGCAGTCCTCAAACAATCTTCGAAGACTTCAATATCTTAACGAAATGGTCCTATCTCAGATGCATGCCTTCAAGACTCTCAGAGTATCGGAAGGCAATTACTCCCTAATGTTATACTCTATCCTGCTGAAGTCACTTCCTTACGACATCATCCTTGAGTTCAACAAAATCATCGCTCGCCAACGTACAGAGCACACGGGCCAGCGAGGGCAGCACAGCGAGCACCAGAAGCTGAGCATTCAGTAGTTTTTGCTTTTCGTTCAAATGAAAATTAAGGCTCGAGAGCAAAAAACTCTGCACGTTTCTGTAATAGAAAGTGTGTCGACAAGCCGAGGTAATGATTCTAGTATAAGCACGACATCCTCTTCACGACATCAATCAACCAGTGTTTGACCTCATTCAGGAAACCAGCTTCACTGAAAATAGCCCACTTTTGTGTGTGTGTGTGACGCTAACAGTCATACGAAAGAACAGTGCAACTGTCTGATTGCCCTTGAGGAAAAAAAAACGACTACTCAGTGCGGGTTGATGTTTCTGCAGTACATTGCGACATCATTTGGTAAAAAATGACAGACGGAAGTGCAATCAAAACAGTGTGCAACCCTCGGTTGCTGAATTCGATGAACAGTCCCCAGCTGTCGACAGCGCCAATGCAGCACATGATTGAAACTGGCGGCTGTAAACAGTGTGTATTTCTTCAAACAGCTACTGTTTGGGCAGCCGGACAAGGAAACAAATGTCTAGCTTGAGTTTTATTCAATGGAGGCAGCCAGCACAGTTTCGGGACGAAGCGACTGGCTGAACTGGCAGTGTCGATTATTCGGTCACAAAAGTCATCAGTGTGCTATTTCAGAAGACGACATGACGAGAAGCCCTTCTCCCGTATGTTTGTCACCCTGAATACAGCACGTGGCTGCAAGTCACAGCAGATAGAAGCTCTCGTCATGGCGAAGATGAGTGACCAATTGATTCCATGACCGACTAGAGACCGACTCCAAGGACATCACTTCTCCGCCATCGACCAAGGTCGGAGCCCAAATGCTGTTGACATCTTGATCGGCAGTAACTATTACTGCTCATTTGTCACGGGAAACATCGAGGATTTAGAAACTGGACGACGGATCTGGACGCTACATGAACCAGCAACCTCTTGCGCTACCGCAACGCATTGTAACGAGTTAATTGTACTCAAAGTAGCATTGAACAACAATAAAACCACAATACAGAAGAACCATTGCTTAGGAATCATCGAAATGATGTCCAAGAAATATAAAGTGACCCGGAACTGAAACCGAGAAGCTGGTTCAGCGGGAAACGCACCTGAACAGTAGTTTGGCGCCAACAAGATACCATGTGCCTCAAAGAAGTTACACATGTCGGCTTCGAGATATCCATGGGATCTTGGTACGGTCTAAGCAGCCTCCATACTTTTCAAACAGGGGGAAGAAATGCAAAAATCACAGCATATCTGCAGAGTGAATGATGATGTGTGGGGTGTAGCATCTGTCTGTCTGCCTGTCTGCCTACCTGCCCGCCCACCCACTTGCCCGTCTGTCTGTCCATCCGTCCGTCCGTTCATCTGTCATTCTGTTCATCCCTCTGTCTTTCTGTTTGTCTGTCGTGCGCTCCTGTAACACTAGAGCACACATTTGACGGACGTATGCCTCACCCCACACATCATCACTCACTCAGTGGATATGCTGGCTTCGCTGGATAGAAAGACAAGTACGATGGGAACACAACGGAGTACAAATGATGGTCGACAGTCAACGCTGCTCGATAAGGCCAGGTTTTGCCATAAGGATCTTCGCCCCTAAAAGCTTGGGGACTGGTAAGGCATCCAGACACAGACATACTGTCTTTCAGCCCAGAAAACGCTAAAGAAGTAGTTCTGCAAAACACCGCTAAGATATTGTTTATCTTGCCGACGACATCTTGCTTGTGTTACATGTCATCGCAAGTTGAAGTCTTTCCCAGTTAAAAGGAAGCAAAAACTCCGGAAAACGGAATTCTGCCTACTTTCTAACAAGAAAAGCGTCTGCCCGTGAAAGAAAGTCAAAGTTAATCTGGTCGACGGGACTCGCATGGCTTAACTGCGAAGAGAGTGAGTGGGCACCAACCCGTATCTATATCAACTCTAACAACTGTGCTACAACTGGCTTACAACGACATGCTTCGAAGGTGAAGTAGTAAAGTGTGTTTCAGTGAGCCTTAAACACAAAAGAGAATAAGGGCAGACAAGACAAGATCCTGGCCAGATGAATCTATGGTCTCACAGGCCATTCAACGTGTGTACTCACCGCCAACGTACCTTTTCGTGAGCATTGGGTGCGGGGAGCTTTTTGGAAAAATATAGACGAAGAAGACGGTGATCAGTTCAACCTTTGTTCACGCGCTGCAGCAGCAACTCAGAGAGTCGTGGTGCGGTTTATTGTAAATGAACTCCTTTTTCTACTCAACGAGAGCCTCGATTTTCTTTAGCATCAGTTAGTAAATGGACCAATAAACTGCCAATATAACTAATGGGATTCTTTTCACTGAAGTACTGCGAGCCACAGGATGGTTGAGGCAGCTTAGAGGGCAATATCAACCACGCATTCCGCTTCTGCAGCACGCGGAACCCTAAGTTAGCCCTTGAAGTACAGCTGCGCACACTGGCGCTAACAGGCTAGCACCACTACCCTCACACCTACGGTATTTACACAAACATGTCAATCAATCAATCAATCAATCAATCAATCAATCAATTATAGAGTCTGTCTGTCTGTCTGTCTGTGAATGCATAAACTCGGCAACCGTGTGGTATTCTTTTCAATACTGTGGTTTTCTTGTGCGCTCTGCGAACGTGGTTCCAAATCACCAACTAGGCTAAGCAACCGTTTTATGAAACAAACGTGGGTGTAAATATATTTAATGACAAAGAAAGCTGCTCTCTGGTTATTTATTTTTGTTCACTTTCGTATTCTCTCAGGAAGACATAGCAGTGCTGCAGGGTCGTGTAGACCTGCGTCAAGCCCAGGCGCCTCCACGTGCACCACCTGCACGCCACAGCATGGACCGCACGAAGGACGACCATTTGAAGCCGCGGACTGGACAGTTGGTTACGCCCAGGTTCAGGACGGCGAGTCAAGTCGTGCCGGTGTTTGAGAGCGGGCCATCGGCGGCGCTAGTCCGCATCGACGACGTCGCCAGGCAAATGGTGACGGCGCTCCGCTCAGTGTCCACCGACTCACCCTGGCTGCTGCTCATGCGATCTAAGAGGCGTTCCCAACTCGGCCATTTTCGCGATGTGCCTACCTCATCCAACACCGATGGCATTCATGCGAGTGCCATTTCGACGGCGTCTGCGTTAGAGGTATGAACTTTAGCTTTAGATTTAGATCGCTATAGTCCGCAGAAGCACCTTATTGAGGGTGGTAACTGGGCAAGAATAGCTCTAAGCTAGTTGATTTGAGCAATTGCATGTGTATATGTAGTTTTTTCTCGAGATGATGTGTAGGGTACCAATGATGAAGTGAAGCCTTGAAACTGAACCAAAATGTTTCGAACATTGGCGAATATCCGGTTTAGTGCAGGGAGAAACAAATAGGAAGGGGCGGAGCTTGTAGGAAAAGGTGTTTCAGCTACACTCACAGGGAAATCTGGGAGGCAAAAAATTATGCTTAACTTTGAGAGAGATTTTTTTGATGAGGCACTTGGCTGCAAAACCTTAAATCCGGCATGTAACGGGTGTTCTCTCGCTCCACTCACGTCGTCAGAAAACTGCGTCTGAAGGCAGCTCACCCAAAGGTGGTTCTTGTTTATACCTACATGCCGTAGGGAACAGACACGGGCCCTGTTTCTCTTCCCAACTGCGTGTAGGGAAGGGTGGTTCTGCTGCACTAGCGTTGTCGCCTGTTTGTTGGTCTAACTATTGCCGTCTACATTTTGAGTGAACGAGTAGTACCACCTTTGGTTCGTGCCCAATTATATAATGAACCGTGACTAAATGATACACCGCGATGACGGGAGACACCGAAGAGACTAACCACTAAGGTTCTTCGCATCTGATAGCTTTGTTCTAAGCCAGATTGTTCACCATAGTGAACGGATGTGTGGCGGGTAAGGTTACCCCAGTTCGTGCGGACTATGTCGTCAGCTGTTGACTTAAACGCCACTGATCTACATTGACTCCGCGGTAAATGATATGACGTGTGCGTGCGAGAGGGGAGGAGTGGAGATGGGTTTGCTGGCAACGGGGATTACCGCAACCATTATTATGTTCTACAGTTTTGATGTTCTTGTTGGGAAGTATTCTGTAAGAAATACCAAGCACTGTCGGATTACTGACATTTGCAAACATGCTTTATAAAAAAGAAGGACTAGTATTTATCTAAAAAATTAGGCTGATAAGCGACACACTGTTCGCTGGGTTGTCTGCTTCAGGAATAAACACCCATAACCTGTAATGCATCGGCTTGTCAGTAGGGTTATTACGAGAGTGGACCAATGAGGGTCTTAACTACCAATGTATGGATGAGTATAAGGGACGCGAATTTTTCATTCAGTAAATTGTTCATCTATTTTAGATGGGCTATTTATTGAGTCTGTCTTGCTCCGTTTTATTCCGGTTCTCACTACCAATAGTTAGCCTGTCTGTTCGAATCTCGCATTATTCTTTTTAGCGCTCTCGCTTGAAGCTGTTAGCGCCGTCCCGATCATCGCACCACCATCAGGTTTCCGAGTGGAGCGCTTGGAGCACGCAGGACGTAGCAGCCCTCAACACGAAGATGAAGCGGAGAAGGGGACAACCTCGGTACCCCGCGTCAAGGTCTCTCTGGTCGAATCCGTCGCTCAATGTCTCGACAGGTGCGCTCTCTGGTTCCGACTCACCGCACAATCCACTCGAACACTCGCGAAGCGAGAGCATGGACGGTGCCACTGATTCGAAAGGGCTAGCGTCCCTCTCGAAATCGCAGATGACGAGAACTTTTCCGCATAGCAGCCAGCTACAACTGCACAGAACCGAGGACGGCCACTCGGGATCGTCAACGCCTCGTGACCACTGCTACACAAGAACTCGACCGAAGGAGGCGACGACCAAGACTTCGGCTGACAAGTCGCGACGCTCGAGGCTCCTGAAATCTCAGGGGTTGCCCACGTTGCGTATCACGTGCGTCGGTGATAGGACGGCAGGACGCCAATCCAAGGGCTGCCCAGCCTCGCACGTTACCATCGAGAAGAGCTGACAGTGCATCTGATTTCTTGGGTGACTCGTGGTTAATCCTGCACCCACCCCCATTTGCGTCACCCTCGGATTCTCCCGATGAGAGCGTAATCGAACGGAGTCGCACCGTGAGGAGCAGCACTCCGTCACCTCACGAAAGGTTTGCACCCTCGCCGAGGACCACTCCTCCGAAGGAATCCGACGAGCAGGGTGGTAGCAGTTCTCAGTCCCTGAAAACCGGATACGACACGTTGTCTCCGATGGGAGCAGAACAAACAGCGGCCAGCTGCCATCTTCGCCATCAGGACCAGTGAGCACAAGCCCCACGGTGAGCCGGACGACATCGCCGAGTCGAGTTGCAAGCCCAGAGATCAGCGGGCTTAGGCTGAAAAATACAGGGTAAGTGAAAGCAACGCCGTTTTAGAAAACTGGTACAGAAGAGAAAAGCTGGAATTAACCGAAGCCACTTTATTATTTATCGAAGCCAGCGATTGTCGATAGCATAATACTTTTCGTATCGGGCACTCTCCAAAAATGATTCCTCAGATGCCTCACCAAACTAGAAATACGGATCGCCGGTGGCGTCAACATAAGTGGTGCAAACAATCATCGTCATGAAATCAGTCAACATAAGGTGTCATCAGATGTTAAAGATCGCCACATTTTGTGAAGACATCATGAACTCAGTTGCATAGGATGACTTCACATGATGGCGGTATCGTCATGGGGAAAAAGCTTCTCCGCTTGCAGAGACACTTATAGACCGCGAAAGTGTGGCTGCAGAACAGCTGCAACAAAATGTGAAGCAGGGCGAAAACATTTTAGGTACACAAAGCATTTTTCGCATGATGGTGGCAGCGCGGGGGGGGGGGGGGGCGTCCATACAGTTTAGAGAGAAACAAGCCACTTTTGCTTTCGAGTCAGCGTACGCAAATGCCTAAGAGACCACGAGACATTTCTTATATAAATACATTTTCCTGAAATAGTTTTGTCACTAGTGTAGCGATTGCCGAGTCTTTGCTCCTTTTCCCCATCTTCTCCGTAGAAAGTGCGCTACTTCCCCACATATATGGTATAAGGATGACGCACAATATAGCCCTCAACCTTATTTTTGCTAGAGCAACACCACACTATATTGATGCTAGGCAAATTATCCTGAATTCACATGATCCCGTAGTTTATAGTACTTGTTTTGTTTGGTGCAGCGTCTTCAGATCATACAGTAGCGTACCATCGGGCCGCAGTTGCTTCTCCCTGAGCAACGGCTCCGGCTCAACAGAGTTTAGCGCCCACCAAAAGAACGTCACAGTGAACAAGAATGTGTCATCGGCTCCCAGGAAACAAGGTAAATACTAACATCAAATTGCATTCAACCTCAAATCCCATGTTCAAGGTGATTAACAGGTTAATTTTTTTCTGACTATAACTTCTTCAGAAAACAAAAGCAACAAAATGAAGTTTATTCTGGCTGACCTGTGATCAGACCCACATCATGTTGTTTATTCAGACTCACTTGTACTCAGACTGAGGAAAACATAGCTTTTACTGCACTTTTTTCGGGCCCAAATCATCAACATATGACTCACCCGGACACACTGGAACTGCGATTCACTGCTCTACCTGGTTCTCTGGTAGTGTGAATGAATCGATTTATTAGTGAACTTACCGGCCTATGCTTGCTATCAGTCATATGATGTTTCACAACTTGGTTCACTCTCTGCAAAAAATTCATAGTTGAGTATACACTTGTTTCACGCCATAATATTTTTGTATCTGCGCGCGCTTTCGGCTAAGCTTTGATCTTTCGGCTTCGTGTGGCTACGTGTGACCTACCGCCGATATGTCGCGACCCTCACAAGTTCCTGAAACGTTCAGCAGTACCATTTTCACCATCATGACCTCTTTAGGCCCGACAGTTGAATTCAGCTCCGCAGGCTCACAACGAGTCGTTTTTGTACCAAAAACTACAATAAACAAAGCCACAAGTGCGTTAGAAGGTGCAAACACGAGTTCTAGGTGATTCCACGTTCTGTAAATCATCGCCATGGCGACTAAGTGGTCACAGTACGAAATATTGTAGTGAAGTCTTTGTACCCTTTCATACTTGTTTGTTTTGTATGAAGCACAGACATTATATTAACTAAAACCTAATTGAATTGATTAACTCCATCGCAACTAGCGATATGAGGCGTGAAGAACGGACATCTCGACAAGAGAGCTTGTCCTTTCACAGGGCAAAATATACTCTCCTCCGTTAGATGGCTTCAAGAGACGCGCATGAAATGAACCTTGTTGGGTTCGAAATGCACGAAGCGTCCAGACCGATCCTCACTGTCACCCGTCTCTACCCTGTCACCCTGTTTCAGCCATTGTGTAACAACACGCCATGATGGAAGCACCCAGACGTGGTGATACCGGTGCCATCAGCCGGCAGAACGACTACTTTTGGTGTCGAATTCGGCAAAATAACACCACAAGTACATAAAACCACATGTACATAGGTAGTAAAGGCAATATAAAAAAACAGATCAAAAGTCTCGATCAAATGATGTGAGACTGCCGTACCTTCTAGGTACCGCAGATGAAAATTTTCGTTTTCGACTTCCTCAGCGGCAGCAGTGAGCTGCTAGACTACCAGCTAGGCGAGCGGGAGAACCAATCGGAAGGGATTGATTTATATGTGGGGTTTAACGTTCCAAAACCACCATATCTTTATGAGAGATGCTGTAGTCGACGGCTCCGAAAATTCGGACCACGTTTAACGTGCACCCAAATCTGAGCACACGGGCCTACAACGTTCTCGCTCCATCAAAACTGCAGTCGCCGCAGCCAGTATTCAACCCCGCGACCTGCGGGTTAGAAGCCGAGTACCTTATAGCCACTACACCACCATGGTGGATCTAATTAAAGGTGAACTAACCTTGACTGGGGAACCGATAAACACTGCTTATATATAATAAAATGACTCGCCCTTTCTCTTTGATGGCTGGCGGCATGGCAACTACAACGTGGGCGATTTCACGCAATGTAGCACCCACATCTTGCCAGAGTTTGATGGTTATAGCGGCAGACGAAACTATTTGAACGTCGATCACATGAATATTATGACATAATGTGAGCAAATGATGCGAGCTCATCACATGTTTGACGACGTCATGACAGGACGCACTCAGAGCCGTGGATTCTTCGGCACGCTATAAGGCCATCTCGACGGCTCTACTCAGATGAGTTTTCTTCCAATTTGATGTTAGTTTCGCGTTTCCTGGAAAAGGAATGCTATTTTGTTAAGGGAAACTTTCAAAGAAAATGAACACATTGATGCGTGCTGTCATATGTATTTATTCTATCCTTGCCTTATGAGCCACAATATAATATTATGTGAAGTTTTGCGTACCAAAACCGAGATATGATCATGAAAGACGCTGTAGTAGAGGGCTTCACAACTTTCTATCATTAGGCGCTGTTTAACGTGGACTGGCATCACACAGTACTTGGACCAGTACCATTTTGCCTTCATCGAAAGTGATCGCTAGAGCCAGAATTAAGCCCTTGTCCTTCAGGCTGAGAACCTTAGCCACTGATCCTCCGCTCGCCACGATGTTGAGCATGTCCTAAATAGCATGTTGTAATGCGTACTGGGTACGCTATATGGCTGGAGAAGTGCATGGCATGCGTTGAAAACTTTTCGCATAACATCGCTACTTAAACATTGACCGGTGACGTCCACCAATTACAGTTAGTATGTGTGCTGCAGCTTTGTGAGACTCACACGCCTACATTTCTTTGCTTTCCGGAAATTGCCGCAATGGAATCAAGTGCCGAAGCCAGTGAGGCGTGAGTATGCTTCAGCCCCAACGCATTGCAATGAAAGTAGACTGTAAATTCTGGAATAGTTTGCATATGATTGTACAAAGCAGTCCACTCCTATGACAAATTTTATTGGGAGAACAGGAGTAGAGGGGTAGTGCAGTGGGGAGTGCAGGGAAGAACACTGAGTGCACGGCCACTCGAACTGCCACTGGAAGACGCAACGCTTCCGGAGAGCAGTTGAGGGGGTTGCAAGTCGGAAAGAATCATACCATGCCATCATTAAAATCGATGGCCCTGCATTTTGTAAGACAGTGGCAAAATACGCCTAAATTATGTCGGTCACATGTTCCTTATCATACAAATTCACATTACGTAGTATTTTTGTGCAACGACGTATTAAAAAAATGGCCCCGTATCTGCATGTTACATTGCAAATGTCGTCGAATGATGATAGTTTTGCATCTGGAGAGAGAGAACAAAACGTTTATTTGATGTTCAGCGCGAGGAAATCGGTGAATGGTATTCTCAAGACACTGCGTTAGAGTGCCTCGACCGTGCATCGGAGGCGAACAAGCACATCAAATCACATTACACGTGAGACATGAGCGCTGTCGGGCAGTTATCTTAGAAAACGAAGCGAGCGCGCCCTCGCGCTGGTCTCGGAGGTGATAAGGTGTAGAACGCAAGGCGATGAGTATGTGTCACCACCGTGTCGTCTTAGCAAAGCGTTGGAAATACTTGCCTTTTTTTGCAAGCGTTGCATGGTCAGCGCAACGTGATAAACGCTACAGTCCTTACAAATACTTATGTATACCTTTTCTAGTATAAAGGCACACATACAGAATATTGACGTGTTGTTATGATGCCTCAGATATGCGCAATAATTGCTTTTAATTGACAATCACAGAAGTATGGACGCTGAGCCTTGAGCAATACTGGTGGGTGCTGCGGATAGGGTAGGCCGTTTGGAGTATCGTTTGGCCACTTTAGTGCCGCCTTAAGTACCGTTAAGGGTGGACAAATAGACGAAAAAAACAGGCAGACCGAAATTTTTGCGTCAAAGATTCCCAAGAAAGACTATCATTTTTAAAAACACGGCTGCATACTTTCCTAGCCATCATCCAGCCACTCGTACGAACAGCTAACATCAGTGGCACGAGTCATGAAACTCTACGAGTGGTGCCACTCATGGCGTCAAACATCGTTGCTACCCTTCCCGCCGTGCACGTTGGCTGAAGTAAAATAATGGAAAACACAGCGCCTATTCCCCTTTTTAGGAGAGAGCAATACAAACTGCTCCTTGCTGCTTTCGGTGCAGCAACAGAGCTCTTGCTCAACCACTGGATGCCGGTACTCCTACTCCTGCACCACCACCACTTAAATGCCCCGGCTTTAAAGTGAGCTCTTTCAGCGCGATTTTCAGTGCTCGTGTTCAACCACTGGATTTCGCCATTAGGGTGCCTAACACGGCTGAGCGCGGCTACAGTTCTTTAGTACACTTTATCATAGAGTTTCCTAAAATTAAATAGAGGTGTGTCTGGCGCTGCGATCGTTCAGCGACCATGGGAATTATGGCTAGTACACACATTTGCCTAGTCTTCGTACTTTCTGGCAGCGAATTTTACTTGCGGCTTCGTTAATTGCTGTGTTTCGGTTTCGTTTTGAAAACAAAATCAATCCTTTTGAGCTTCGTCACCTGATTTGGAAAGGTAAGTCTAAATAATAAGATGGTGAAGCGAAACCGCGGAGCATTTGCTAATATTTGTTTCGTAAGAAAACAGCTCCAAACCACACGAACACACACGGAGCCAAAAGCAGGCCAGAAGTACGAATATTAGACAATTGTGTGTACTACCCATCATTTCCTTGCTCGCTGAAGAGCCGCGCGTTGCAGCTCCCATAGACACTAGCGCCAGAGTTCCCTCTAGTGTATATTAGGAAACTCTATATGCACTCTATAGCGCGGTGGTGCTTCGGCGAGTGCCATCGCACCTTGCAAGACCATGCATAAATTCGAAGCAGCTCGAGCGCACACGAGCACGTAACTCCAGATGGACTATGGTCAGATACAAGAGCTGCGCTACAGCCATGCAATATCTGCGCCACGTCAGTAGTGGTTACTATGGAAAGCGGCGCACTCCTGCGCCGTAACCGACAAATCTAAGTACCTGTTGTGGGTCCTTCTGCGCATGCGCTACGATGCTTCTATCGCTGCCATGGTGGTTGCGGTGACACTGCGTGGAGCATGGCCACGCTGCACCGTCTTCACCCTAAGAGTGGACGCCAGTGTACTTTAAAACAACGCTTTAAAACGAGACGCAAAACTAAACGCCGAAAACCAATTATAGGCGTGTTGATACAATATGATTGAACGTATACATTTCATGAGACAGAAGAGAGGGTGCAGAGCGCTGAACACCCAACAGTGTATTTCTCAAAAAATTTTTCATACAGCTACGCAATGTAGCAACAGCCTGTGTATAACTCTATAGAAAAAGGATTTCCAAAAAAGTGAATTCTGTGGTTACCCAGCACATACAGGCGTATCCAGAAAGCGCTCATAGTGGGCGCTGCCTACACGTCCATCATTGCCGAAGAGTGCGGATTCAAGGGGAGAACCAGGCTCATCATCAACGACTATTATGTTACGTACGTTCATTTGATTCGACTGAACTTGTAGCGAGTGTGAACGCTTGCTCAAATGAACTTCCTCATGACACTTTAGAGTCGATAGGAAATAAAAACCGCACACATGTTTAGATCTTGATTTTGGTAGTTGCTTATTGTCAGCTTTTTGATCGATGATATACACTATAAGAAAAATAAGCATTGATAACATGATTGAAGTGTAAGCTTATTCTTTAACAGTGGTTGAGCGGACGGTGGCCGGTGAGAGTAGGTAAGCGGTTGTGATAGGTGTGGCTTGTCATATACAGGGTGCTTGACCTGACTGGGGCCGAATGTTAAAAAACAAAAATAGACGATTCACGTGTCAAATCTTCACAATGTTGCTCTGTACAATGCGAAGCTTTTTTCAGTCTGCTGAACCGCGTAATGCACAGAAGATGTCTCCGCTTTACTACTCCGCGTCATGTGGCCGTCATGTGAAAGTTATTCATGTCTCGACACTCGGGCTTTTTTTTCACGTGATGACAACTCTCTAAATCATGACGTGCACTATAAAAATTATGTATTATTAAAATACGGGTTACACTATTGTGTGCTTATCAGTCGTTACCGGGCACCAGTGAATGCATTCGAAAAATGTTTTCATAAACACTTTTTGACGCTATAATGTCAACTGTTGTCGCGCAGTCAGAAGCAGCCGAGTCCGTCGACTACGGCGTCATTTTTGTTCTGCCTGGTTCCTGCCTCGCTGGTCTCGATCGTGCTCTTCTTGGCCTCTATATATTACTTCTACCTTAGAGAGGTGTAAGTTTTTAGTAAGATAAAACTGTTTATGAATAATTGCTATCTAATGATTAAGCATCGTGACATCAATGTCATGAGAAAAGTGCATGTGTGCTCCTTTGGGATGTAGTCTTTTAATCACACCCGCTTTGTAGTATTCATAAGGTAGTCCCCAGTTTCAAAGCCAGATATAAAAATAAGTGATGTGAGATTGTGAGCTGAAGCTATTAAGATATGTCCGTTAATTATTAGTCGAAGTTTAAGCAGTGATAAGTTATCGTAAAATTACAACAGGACGAAGGTCAAATTGCAGTTATTGGAAAGTCAAACACACAAGAATCTTTTCGGAGGTGTGGCGTAGGAACAGTTCAAAAAAGTGCAAGATGGGCGGATAAAGCTAATCCGAACCGCGTTAGCCCTAGCGTTCATCAAATTATAGAGCAATAAAGCCCTCCTCCCTTAATAGAATGGGTACTAGTCTAGAACAGTAGTAGATACTACTCGTTTATTATGAGCACTCAACCTGTGGTAGCTTGCGACAAGAATGCGCCTAATAGCAGCTTATTCTTTCTGTTAACAAGACTGCATATTACTCTCTACAGTATAACGTGCATGTAGTGCTCTAAGCTTCTCATCATTTATTTCAAGCTAATGAACTTCTCTAAACCTATATACTTCATTTTCTGCGAACACATTTAGGTAAACTATTTCTGAAGTTTCACGCGCTCAGACTGGCATATAGTGGTGAAGTACGTGGCACTAGGGTTAATATGAGCTGTGAGGGCTGCACGTATTCCTGATTCGATGTACACGGGTGTTCTTTGCATTTCTCCCCCTGAAATGCTGCCACTGTGGCCTGTAATCGAAACCCCGCCGCACAGTTTGTATAAAACTATAAAGAGTTCGCCTTTCGTTCTACCTACTCGTGCATTATAGGCTATTAGGGAGATTGTTGCTCACCTCAAGTAAAGTGAATAGCACACTGATTCGTCAAGATTTTTTCATGCAGAACCGGCCCAGAAACAGCCCCCCGACTGTTGAATAGGGGCGTTTTTTATAGAGCTAAAAACATCGTACGCTCAACTTGTGGTGTACACGTATCCCGAAGGAGTACGGCCACCAGCGTGGGTCCGGTCTTAGCGAGCCGCAGGGCACGCGTTAACCGTCGCCATGGCGGGAAACACGATACTGCTCATGTCGCAACACTTTATTGTGGCAACACCAAACGCAGTACAGCCCGTTGCAAAAGGCGCGGTGGGAAAGCAAGTAGGCTTATCCACGCCACGGGCACAAAGTACTACACAGGGGTGCCACGAACACGTCTCCGCGGTAAAGGTGATCCGCGGAGACACCGGAACAAAGGCCCGGTTGCTCGAGCAAGGGCAAAAGCGCTCGCGTTGGCTTTGAAGGGAGACGGGTCGGCGTAGCGAGCCCACGCGCTAGGACACCGTACCGCCCTTCGGCCGTGAGTACGCAGTGGGGCAACAAAAAGGTGAGCGTTCGCCTCGGGCGCGAGGCGCCGTCAGCGAAGTCCGACGAGCCCCCGAGCGACGGGAGACGACGGACGGAAAAGATGGCGTGGCTCACCGTTCGCTGTCCCAGAGAGTACTCACCGCTCCCGACGCAGCGCGCGAAAAACCTCTCGGGGGTCCCCGCGCGCGGCGCCACAGTCAACATCCGCTACCGGGTGAGGGAGTTAAACGTCAGTCCGCCCTTCCCAGCGCGGCTGACAGTAAAGGAGGGCAGACATGTCGGGACATGAGAATTGCAGAAAAGGCGGGAAAGCCCGCGCAAAGGAAGCGGGCCAGCCTCAATTCCCACATCCCCCTCTCCTAAATTTGCCCTTTACCGGTCTGCAAAAGGCAGCCGGACGTCACCCATGCAGCTAAATTGACACTGCTATGAGCGACAGGCTAACCTCAGTCCAGCCATGCTACTGCTGCTAAAAAATGATTACAAAGGAGAAACAAAACATAACTAACAAAATAAACACATGACACTATACAAATAACTGCGGAAGGAAGCACAGAAACGTGGCACTAGTGTTCGCGGTGCTGAAGCGGGATAGCGTCCACTGCGTGGAGGGGCGGAAAAGCGTGACAGTGTCCGCTGGGTGCTATGCCCGAGTGCGAGGTCAGAGGTACGGGAGGGCTCACTGATGGCTCGTTGCTGTTCTTGATCAGCCGCGAGTCCGATGAAAGCCGCTTCGGTTGTTCGGAGGCCCCGCATATCTGGCTCGATGACGGAGCTGGACGTTGCGGGAAGCCGGACCTCTCCGGTGGTCAGGGAGGCCGAACCAAAATTGGCTGCGGGGCGTTCTGGCGTTGGCCGGCAGCATATAGCTGCTTTCAGCTGGCCTCGCGCAGGAGCCATGGTGGAAAAGGCAGCAGGGCTTCTTCGGCGACAGCCGAGAGCAGAGCACAGCCAGATGGTCTGACGTCAGTGGGTCAATGCCCCCCAGCACCTCCAGTGTCCGCGTCGATGGAGGGGCAGCCATGACGCACTCTTCGCGGGCTCGCACTGAAGCGTCACGCACTTACACACGCACGCACACACACCGCCGACGGCTGCGCGAGCGTAGGCGCAAAGCGTCCTTCGTCTCTCTCCCCCGGCAAGCAGCGACACCCAAAGTCACACACAGCTCCCTTCGCGGTAGACTAAACGAACACGAAAAAAAAGCAAACACAGAGCAAACTGACACCAAACACCTGGCAAAAAACACAAAACACAAATAACACTCAATACTAGACAAAGAAACATAAAACACACATGAACACTCGAAAAAAAAGAAACACTGGCAGCAGACAGGGCGAGGTCAACTTCTTCACGAGAAAAGGCCGTAAAGAAGCTAACCTATACTGAGGCTAGACAGTAAACTGAGGGCCTTCGGTTGCGGAGAAGTCCGCCGTCCGGCGCGAAATCACAAAGGTGACCGCTTCCTCAGATTATACCGGTGCGGGGTCCGAATGCGGTCCGCCGCTCCGGGTGTGCCCGTTGCTTGCGCGAAGTGCCGCAGGGCGCTGGCGCGAGCTCGTCAGACCGTGACAAAGGGCTTCAGGTCTGCAATGTGGGCACGGCTGAGGTTTCCCGAAGGGGATCTTTCAGCTAGTACGCGCCACGGACGCTCACTGACAATCGGTTCATAAGACCGGGCGGCTTTCCAACCCTTGGCTCAACCGTTTGTCAGACGTGGCAGGCACGGAATAGCGATAAAAGCCACGCTTCGTGCCGGGCCAGGTCACAACATTGCTCAGTTTGCAAAAACTTTCGAGCCACTCAGGTGACCGGCCATGGATTCGTCGTGAGAGGATCGCAACAGTGCGGCTCTCAGACTTTTGGGCATAACCACCTTAAACGGGTCTACGGACTCGTCGTCAGTGGCTATATACTTCAGCAGGAGCCCGTCATGGTCCAGCAAAATGAATCCGCCGGGGACTCAGCGACACACGCTGTTTCAGCCCCCTAATCGCGCCCGCCGCAGAACAAGCAGCGTAACGGCGCTCCGCGCCTCGTCAAGACGGTTTAACGGCGCCCGCCGCAAAGCAAGCAGCGTATACGGCGCTCCGTCCCTCCGAGACTCGAAACGGATCACTCTGCTGAGCCTTCAGTAGCTCTTCGCTGCCGAAAGCAATTCCCATTCTCCCAAAAGGGGGAGTCTGGTATCGCGCCCAATCAGGACCGCCGCAACCGCCGCGTGCACGGCGTCACGGGTTCGCTCTCGGCACGGTGGCCTTCGGAAAGTTCCCCCGCTCGGCCGCTACGCAGTGCGCCGCTTACCTGAATAGCAGCCAAGGTCGTCCTCATGGGGACTCCCCCTTTTCGCCGCTGTTTCGCCCCCGACGCTTGCATGTGCTAAGGCACCGCGAGCGGCCGTCGCAGCGAAATTCAGGTTCTCGGCAGACAACAGGGGGCACGAGATAGCGCGTCAGCTACCACGTAGGAGTGTATTCACCACAAAAAGGGGTGACGACACGGGCGAGCGCCGAAGGGCGCCCGTCGATAGAGGCGGTGGCCTCTTTGTGCAACGCGGCATGCCACGAAGCAGACATGTTGCGACGAGCCCGAATCGCGCAGGCGAACTGACTCGCTAAGATCAGTCAAAAGCTAGAGCTTTTGATACCGCGTTTAGCGCCAGTGTGGTGTACACGTATCCCGAAGGAGTACGGCCACCAGCGTAGGTCCGGTCTTAGCGAGCCGCAGGGCACGCGTTAACCGTCGCCGTGGCGGGAAACACGATGCTGCTCAAGTCGCAACACTTTATTGTGGCAACACCAAACGCAGTACAGCCCGTTGCAAAAGGCGCGGCGGGAAAGCAAGTAGGCTTATCCACGCCACGGGCACAAAGTACTACACAGTGGTGCCACGAGCACGTCTCCGCGGTAAAGGTGATCCACGGAGACACCGGAACAAAGGCCCGGTTGCTCGAGCGAGGGCAAAGGCGCTCGCGTTGGCTTTGAAGGGAGACGGGTCGGCGTAGCGAGGCCACGCGCTAGGACACCGTACCGCCCTTCGGCCGTGAGTACGCAGTGGGGCAACAAAAAGGTGAGCGTTCGCCTCGGGCGCGAGGCGCCGTCAGCGAAGTCCGACGAGCCCCCGAGCGACGGGAGACGACGGACGGAAAAGATGGCGTGGCTCACCGTTCGCTGTCCCAGAGAGTACTCACCGCTCCCGACGCAGCGCGCGAAAAACCTCTCGGGGGTCCCCGCGCGCGGCGCCACAGTCAACATCCGCTACCGGTTGAGGGAGTTAAACGTCACTCCGCCCTTCCCAGCGCGGCTGACAGCAAAGGAGGGCAGACATGTCGGGACATGAGAATTGCAGAAAAGGCGGGAAAGCCCGCGCAAAGGCAGCGGGCCAGCCTCAATTCCCACAAACTTTTGACCATTTAACCAAAACATTAGTCCAACATCTTGCTATATTCAACCACAAGCTTCAAACTACGTGCTCAGTACTATATGGTACCAGAGCAGCGGTTCAGGGCAGATTCATGCTACTGCGTAATAACGCATGGGCATAAAACTTGATCAGGGCAGTTTAAGTTAGCGCCATTCTAGCGGCGGCGTTAAACATTACACGCTGTGTACTGACCGACAATCACGTAGTCCTTATAGCTTATACATAAGACAGTTTCGAAAGAACACCACATTAAGGTTTATTGAACGATTACTTGTATTGTATCCCCATGAACGTGCTGCAGTAAGTTGCCACAAATACCTTTCCTTTCGAGAATATCGTGTCAAGAATACTTGGCGACTCGTCAACCGCGTTCAGCCGTATGACAGGTAAAATGTCGTTTGATTTCAGCGTGCCAGGTGCAAATTTGTAGTAAGAAAGTAGGGCTGACCATACAAACTTTGTTTAAAAACTAGTTTGCAATAATTAAGCATACGACATTCCTCAGAAAACAGTAAGCAAAATTTTCTACAGATATGTACAAATATAGTATACTCTTGCAGAGACTTGGCCTCAACACCAGCATCGCGCATTGCCATTCACGAAGCCTGCAAGGTAAAATGCCAACAGGAAGACGGCTTGTCGTGAGTGCCCTTCAAATAATCATATTGCTCGTATATCTTGTATCGGTGCTGCTTAGGGTAAATTTGTACGGAATAAGCACCACATGTCCACCACTGAAGCTTTCCTTGCAAAACACTAACGCTGTTACTGAATGTTCTGCTAAAGATACTACTGGCACAGCCATGGTAATCAACGAAAGCACATGTTATGAGACATGATATGTAGATATACGAGCGCTGACGGTGCCTGAAATCAGAGTAAAGGTATACACTTGCTATATTAGTGAGGCCCGCATAGTTTTGTTGATTGGTGTCGTCAAAAGTGGTTTCAAAAAAAACATTGCTGGAGTTACCAGGTATGGCAAGAGTCGACGCATACAGGCATGCATTAGCTACATATGCACCCTCCTGTTCCTTTTTTTTTGTATTAAGGTATGTGTTTCGAGGGGACTGACGTCTTTCTGCACTTTCATTAGTCATGGGAGCTTGAACGAAATTTTAGGCTACGTTGCCATTGGTAACTTTGTTTGAAAGAAGGTACTTCCCATATCTCGTATGTGGGCTATTTTGGAAGGGGTCGTAGCGGGCGTTAGGTATCCAGAAATACACATATATGAAGCAGATCTGAATAACTGATAAGTGCACGTCGATATTCAAATTTAGAGTTTTTTTTTATTTTACGGCTATGTTTTACACGTGGTGATCTGATTGTATGCCTCAAGACCAGCACGCCTGTGTAAGCTCATGAACATACTCATTAAGAAAATGATTATGGAATCAAGACTATAAAGATGGTCCCAAGCCGCTAGCGAAAGGTACAAACACGTGGGTACAGGGGCCTCGAGCGACCCACGGGCCACGCGTCTGAGACCCTTGATTAGAGAGTCTCGAACATGGCAGTAAATTATGCAATGGATTTCTGGAAAGTGTATATGCTTTTAACGTAGTCTCAATGCTCTTCCGCGATTGTAAAGAGTATATGCAAAAAATGCACACTGCATTGAAAATTAATCGCGGTGCTCACTCAAACCAGGTCATTGGTGCTTGCTGCAGCGTTGCGATTGTCTGAAACTTCCATGTTTGCAAAAATGAAAGGAGATGTCGTTGGGATTTGAGATCAGTTTATTACTTTCCGGTAGTGGCAGGCGCCTTCGAAAGAAGTGGTTAGTGAAACATTGAGCATAAACGTGACTTCCCTGCGATTCGTGTGCAGGACGCGAGAAATCATGATCGTCTTGCTGCTCATAGCCATCGGCACCTCGCTTATTGCGGACACGGAGAAGGACGTCTGGTAAGTAGAGCCAAGGTGTCTGTAAAGGCGCGTTTACACTAGAGCGATACGACACTGGGATGACCCCGACGAATACACGAGGCAGATGTAAACCATCAGCCGACGAGTCGCCCGCTGACGAAGTCGCGAGACCACATGGTCACACCAGGCCGACGACGACGTCTCAAAAGACAACATTTTTTCGTAGTGTAATATTATGGCAGAATGAAAACACCATCGAAGCACATCCGCAGACCTGTCATTTGCGTGTCTGCTGGAGATCCGCGACTGAACAAACATTTGCCCCATGTCTTTGCTTCGAATGACCAAGAAGCAGGCAATCTTGGGGGAGTTAACAATGCTCTCTCTGAGGCTTCCGCGGCGTCTGAATAGGCAGCTTCAACACACAACAGAAGTCATTTCACTATTTCCCTATTGTGTCTAACCACCCCGTCCCTCGTCACCGTGGATTATGGCGGGGGCTGCGCCACGTAGCCGGAGAGGGACAAAGACGGAGCCGGGAGCATGGCTGCAAATCAGGTGCAGGTGTGCAAGTTTAGTCGGTGTCGCTGCGTATGCCTCCAATGTGACTACAGAATGGGCCAGCAAAAGACTGTGAGCACGGCAAGGCACGGCGGAGTCTTCGAAAGACCGCCGGTGTACTGTTTGTGTCTCTACAGGGTATGTAGGGCGACGACCAGACTAGACACTCCCAAAGACAGCTAGAAGACCAAAATCTGTGTCGTGTCTCTCTAGCGTAAAAGCGCCTTAACTGATACTTTCGTCCAACATTTATGCTATTATGGGGAAGTGATGTGTAGGCAGCACACCATTGCCTACTTCTCTCACGCACTGTAAGACTGCTGTGTTCTGTTATTTTCCTCCGAGATCGTCCACCACGGTGAATGACTGGGTGCTCTATTGCTGACTCGTGGGTGCAGCTTCTATCCCGGCGGTGGCGGTCGTATTTCTGTGCAGGCGAAATGGTTGAGGACCACGTGCTACGTGATATCAATGCACTTTAAAATACGCCAGATGGTCAAATTTTCGGAGTCTTCTACTTCGGCATCACTCATAACCATATCCTGGTTTCGGGTCGGAAACGTTTGACCTATCCTGAGGGTAGGTCAACGTAGAGTCAAGCGACGACGTCATTAGATAAGGTCGTCATGCTACAGCATGGTTTATGACGTGATGATGATGTCACCTACCATGCTTGTATGATGTGTGATGTCATGACGTTGTGTGTGACGTCATGACGTCATGAGATAAGGTCGTCGTATCACGGCATGGCTTATGTTTTGATGATGACTTCACATACCATGCTTAGAACATAAGGCAGCTTCGTCTTTGACTGGCTTCATTCTTTAGGACAAAGGCGTACTGCCATCACCGGCATTCGCGTCAGACTATTTCGACCGTTTTTTTTTACAACTACGATGAAAATGGCATATTTTAGCGTTTCTTGAGGCATTTGAGAATCCTGCATATAAAGTGTAAAGTGCATGCGCTTGAATGTCTTTGGTTTTAGCAAGTCAACCACGTCTTACGCTCCCAACAGCCTGTCTGCGCTTTTTAATGACAATAGTCTTTCTGTGGGACCTCTGACGCAAAAATTTTGGTCCGTCTGTCTGTCTGTTCGTCTGTTTGCCCACTCTTAACGGCACTGGGCACTTCAAATGGCATCACCAGATACACCAAACGGCTGACGACATCCGCAGCACCCACCAATGTTGCTCAAGGTTCAGCGTTCATGCTTGTGCGATTGTCAATAAAAAGCAACTATCGCACATATCTTAAGCACCATAACAAAACGTATATATTTTGTATGTGCGTCTTTTACTAGAAAAGGGATACATCAGTTATTCTAAGGACCGTACCGTTCATCACGCGTTCTGCCAATGCAACGCTTGCGCGAAAAGGGAAGCGTTTCCAACGCTCTGCTAAGACGACACGGTGGTGGTACCTACCCGTCACCTTGCGTTCTACACCTTTTCACCTCTGAGACAGGCGTGCGTGCCCGTCTCAGAGCCACGCGTTTCGTTTTCTAAGATAACTGCCTGATAGTGCCCATGTCTCACGTGTGACGTGGCTTGGTGCACTCGTTTGGTGCGCACTTGGTACGCGACGTGGCTTGGTGCGCACTTGGTACGCTCAAAGCGGTCTAACGCAGCGCCTTCAGAATACCACTCACCGATTTTCTTTCGCAGAACATCAAATCTACGTTTTGTTCAACCTCTCCAGACGTGTTTCAACGATATTTGCAGATTACCATGCAGATACGGGGCCACTTTTTTGTCATACAGGCCGAATAAGTATACAAGGCTGCTGCACTACTTACAGGATGGGTTTGTCCCGGTAATTTTCAGTGGCGCCTGCCCAAGGGCCTTGTCAGATTTTTCAAGTAGTTTAGATGAACTGAGCGTTGGGCGAGTTGGTATTCCATTTTAGATGGCATTTTGCACAGACGAAAATAGACAAGAATGAAGAGAGCACAGACAGGCGCATCTGTGCTCTTTTCCTTTTTGTCCGTGTTTTGTCTGTTAGTTTTCTCGTTCTGTCTGTGCTTTCTAAGGCGTTATTGTGTGCCACTTTATACCACTATTCCGAACATGTTGCGCGGTTTGATAATCGCAAGGTACTAGCGATAGCTCGACGGTGTTTCCTATATGGAAGGAAAGGAAGGAAAAACTTTATTTGCAAGGGTTTGAGACAGGGGTCATGAGCTTGATGGATGAGGCCCCAAGTCCAGGGCTCTACTGGCTGCCGCCGTCTGTCTGACGTGCCGCAGAAGTGCAAGCTGCACCTCTGGGTCAGAGCTGGCGAGCTGTGCCTCCCATTTCTCGAAAGTATTAAAAGCTTGTACTGACCTAAAAAGGTATCTAAATTTGGTGGTCGTTTTAGGCATCCCCACGAAATGTGGTAGAGCGATAGCGAGCCGCCACACCACGGACAAGCACACCCATACAGCGTTGGAAAAATTTTGTGTAACCTTTGAAGATTGGGAAAGACTCCCGTTTGAATTCGGCGGAGGTCAATTGCGTCCTCCCCTTGTAATGATTTGTGGGGGGCGCTGTATTTTTGTCGCATGCCTCGCTGGTTAGCCAGAATTTCGCGAGGGGCCATTCTGGATGGGTCATTATCCTCCTCGATAGCTTCTTCCTGGAGTGTTTTAAAGGATTGAATGTGCTGTCGAAGCTCTGCTTCGACAGCACATTTGTGAGCCCTCGAGCACAAGCGTCAGCACTTTCGTTCCCCTCCAGGCCTGCGTGTCCTGGACACCAGATCAGTCGCCCCGCCGCGGTGGTCTAGTGGCTAAGGCACTCGGCTGCTGACCCGCAGGTCGCGGGTTCGAATCCCGGCTGCGGCGGCTGCATTTCCGATGGAGGCGGAAATGTTGTAGGCCCGTGTGCTCAGATTTGGGCGCACGTTAAAGAACCCCAGGTGGTCGAAATTTCCGGAGCCCTCCACTACGGCGTCTCTCATAATCATATAGTGGTTTTGGGACGTTAAACTCCACATATCAATCATGACACCAGATCAGTCTGTATTTGTTCGTCAAGCTCCCGCCTAAGAACTTGCTTATCTTTATCGGAAGGCGGCCTCTTAAAAAGAAACGCCACGCTTCCTGCGAGTCGGAAATGATAGTTGTCTGCGGTTCATCTCTTTGTTCCTGCGCTTTGATTACGAGGGCAATGGCAAAGCATTCCGCCTTGGCGATCGAGGACGTGTACAGTGATGCACATGTCACCATGCAGTTGTCGTTGCTAAGTACCGATGCAACTGACCATTTAAAATTGTACCTTGAAGCGTCCACATACAAAACATTTGATTTGTTTTTGAATGTTTTTCGGAGCCATCGTGGTCTCTCCTCTCGGCGCTTTCTGTTTGTTTTTACGTCCATGTTCTTGGGCAGCGGTGAGATCGAGATCTTGCTGCGGACGGGATCTGGGATTTCTAGAAGAACCTCGTCCATGTTCTGGGGGTATGGCGGAAAGCCCACCCTAGAAAGTATCTCTCTCCCCACTTTCGTTTGACTTAGACGATTTCTCTGCGCAGTCAGTACCGCTGTCTTTAGCTCAGGGTATGTATTATATATACCGAGGTCCAAAAGCTTTTGGGTTGGTGTGCTTACCGGTAGCCCTATGGCCACTTTGTAGGCACCCCTAATTATAGACTCGATGGTTTCTTCTTCTGATTTGTTTAACACGTGGAAATGTAGACTATACGTAACCTTACACATTACAAGTGCCTGTACTAATCTAATTGTGTCTCCTTCTTTCATGCCCTGTTTGTGGTATGTTATTTTATGGATCATTCGTGCAACTTGTTTCGTGGCTGATTTTAATATGTTTATTGTATGATTCGCTCGTCCATTACTTTGAACCCAGTATCCCAGAATACGTGCGACGGTCACCTCACGTACTTTGACACCTTCAATGTTTATGTCAATGCTTCCGTTACTTTTGTATCTTTTTCCATGTACCCTCATAATTTCAGACTTTTCTGGGGCACAGCTGAGCCCGCTTGCCTTCGCAAAGTTTTCAACTGCTGTTGCAGCCTCTTAAAGTGTCTGCTCTTTGTTAGCTAGAGATCCACGCGTTGCCCATAGGGTGATATCATCCACATAGAGAGCGTATCCTATCAGCGAAACTATCCAGAGCTCGCGTGACTCCTAACATAGCGATATTAAAGAGCAGGGGAGAGAGGATGGCTCCTTGAGGGGTACCTTTGTTTGGCATCTCAAAAGCGTTTCACGTGACTTGTGCTACGCTTATCGAAGCCCGCCTTTCTGTGAGAAATGCCTTGATGTAATTGTAGGTGTTTGTCCGCATCCCATGTTGTTTAATTCTGTTAGGATGGCCTTATGCGAGATATTGTCGAATGCTCCTTTTAAATCAAGGGCTAGTATTAGATGTTCTCTTCCTGAAGGTATATAGCTCAAAACTTCCTCTTGTAATAGGAGAAATGCGTCTTGGGCGGAGAGGCCATTGCGGAAACCGAGCATATTGGCTGGAAAAAGGCCGTTGTCCTCTATAAAGTTTTGGAGCCGATTATGAATAACCCTTTCGAAAGCTTTCCCATGCATGACGTCAAAGATATGGGCCTGAGTGCCTGCAGGGATGGCTTCTTCCCGGGTTTCGGTATCGTAATAATTTTGGCTACTTTTCATTCCTCGGGTATCTTCCCTTTGAGCCAATAGTTGTCATTAAAATGGTTTGTCAGTGCCTCTGTAACCTTATCGCGGAGGTTCCTTATCATTGCATTTGTGATTTGATCAGAACCAGGGGCAGAATTTTTCTTGGCTGCTTGGGCAGCCGCAAAGCCGTGGTGATTGGGGCGTCGAGTCTCTCGTTTTTTCGCACCAGTGTACTGCATTTCAATACTGCAACTATCGGTATTCTCTCCTATGTATCTGTCCTTAAGTGCTTGTATTAACTCCTCCTTTGTGCCCGGAAAATCATGCATTATTCGTTGTAGTGTTCTGTTCGAGGCCGATTTTGATTTTTCTGGGTCAAGCATGTTTCTTAGGATGGCCCAAGTTTTCGCAGTGCTCAGAGTGTCCTGTAGTGAACTGCAAAACTGGATCCATCCCTCAGTTGCAATTTTGTTAGCGTATTGATTTGCCTCCTCTCCTAAAGCAGTGATTTTGCGGAGAAGGTTCCGGTTGAGTCGCTGGTTTTTACACCTTTTCAGCATACGGCGCCTGCTCTTCCACAGGTGGAGCAGGTGCCTGTCAACTGCAGGAGTCTCTGCTGTTCTTGCGATACGTTTAGATATTTGTTTGTGAACTGAGATTATGTACTCTGACCATTTCCCAATCGACTCCGGTACAGAGTCGGGTGAGGGATCACGTCGTCTGTATCTTTCCCAGTCAGTGATCACTACGTCTCCTATGACCCTGCGTAGTTTTGGAGTTGAGAGGGAAATACTGATTATGTAGTGATCGCTGCCAAGATTCTTTTCCAGGTTTGTCCAGTTAGTGTCGTTAACATTACGTGTGAATGTCAGATCTGGGAACGTGTCTCGACTTACGCTGTTACCCAGCCTCGTAGGTGTTGTGGGTAGAGTAATTAAGCTCAATCCTAGTTTGGATACGGCGTGTTCGAGACGTGTTCCTTTAGGGGAATCTCTCGAATAACCCCATGTGGTGCTGGGTGCATTAAAGTCGCCCAATACCACAAGTCGATCTTTCGCCCCTGCAATACCGACGACATTTTGAAGCAGTGCACCAATGTCCTCGTGTTTCTCTTTGGGAGGGCTGTATATATTTAATATTACGGTTTTCACTTTGCCTCTCTTCAGAGCAAGAAGGGTGATTATCTGATGATTTATCCGCAGACTTTCTATTTGCTCAACCTTTGCTGCAATACTTTTGCTAACCAGCGAGGCTACGCGGGGAGAATTTGGATCTTGCAAACAATATTATCCCTGCAGTTTGACCATCTTGGGCCCAACCTCCTGCAGGCATATTACGTCTGGCTGAATTGGTACCGAGTTCATGTGATTTTGGAGTGCTGCGGTGCGCTTGCGAAAAGTGCGACAGTTCCACTGCCAAATCTCTAAGTGTTATACACTTTTTATATTATTTTTGGTCATGCTGCATGGTCCTATCCATGCTGTCGCGGCCCGCTTTGGATGGTTTGTCAATACCTGGGGCGGACATGGAGCGTTTGTTTAGTGCCCTCTGCAAGCCTCCCACAGCATCGTTAACATACTGCCTCTGAATTTTCAGTTCTTCTATGACAAACGTTTTCATTTCCGCCATGAAATCACCTAGAAGTTTATGTAGAGTAGCGATGCTTTCCCTGTTTGGTTGAACCAGCGTCTGCACTAGCTTTACTAGTTCACTGCTTTCTGATTGATTAGCGAAGGAGTCTTCGTCTATCGTTTCCGCGCTCGTTTCTGCACTATCCTTCATGTAGGCTAGACGCTCTCGCGCCTCTTTATTGCCCACGGTGGGGTTGCCTATTGACCCTGGGTTTTGTATTTTGTTAATTGCATTTTTAATTTGATTTCCATTGACGAGATGACCATTTTATACTCTTTCCGCTCCGCAGCCATTTGATTTCTAAGCTGTTTGATTTCTTGTGTTAATCTTTTGTTCGCCCCTAGAATTGTCCTATACTGTGGGCTATCAGTAGCAGGAACATTGGGAGGCACTGGACTTGCCCAGCTCACCTTGTTTGGTTGGTTTTTTTGTACGTCCTGTGTACTAAGGCCAGTGGTTGCTGCTACTGCTTCTTCTTTCCTGGCATGGGTGGGGCTTGTTTCCAAGCTGCTGCTCGGTGTTTTCTTCAAGTTTGGCTTGCCAGGGGCCTCCGCAGGCTTGCTAATATTCCGCTGTTGCGGGGTCTTTGATGATGATCTCGATCTTGATCGTGATCTGGAGCTGGATCTAGATGCCTGCCGCGTCCGGAGCGTCGCCTTCTCTCGGTCTGAGCTGAACCAACGAGGAGGTTTCTGCTGGTGTTGCTCAAATTGCGGGAAATCCTTCTCAGCATGGGTACACTCTGTTTGCCTTCGAGGCGTCTCCACTCGTAATTTTCGGGAGGCCACAATTTTCAGTTTCTTTTTGCATGATTTGTCTCCTGTAGCGTGCTCTTCACCGCATATGGCGCAGTTCAGGGCACATTCATGTTCTTGAGTAGGATCACACGTCCCACACTTGGAGCACACATTGGCGTTCGGAGTCGGGCACACGTCGGTTCGGTGTCCAGTTGACCGACAAATCTTGCAAACCTGTACGGTAGGCTTGTATAGATAACAGATCGCTTCTGCACCCATAAATAGACACACCTGGGGAGCACGTCACCCGGAAAAGTTATTATTGCTGACTTCGAAGAGCCCAGCATTCTGGCTCTCTCTATCTTCACCCCTTGTGTCCGTATTCGTAGGTTTGCCATCAGGTCGGCCTGAGTGGTTTCGGGCGGTAGTCCATGAACGATGCCTCGCAGCACGTCTTCTGGGTCGGCCACGTACGCATTGAAGAGTGAATCCGTCTTCTGATTTTCAATTGGTTGATCTCTCTGAGCCTGCCCGCCACTTGTTCGTGTGGCATGGACAATAATATGATGTTCGATCCGGGGTGGACCCGCAGCAAAAAACTTTCTCCTCCAAAGCTCTTCTGGCAGGCCTCTATCACTGCCATAGAGAGCTCGGATCCAAATAGATTTTTTACTGTGAGGCCCTTGTGCGGTCTCAGGATAACCTTTATGACTTCCTTTGGAAGGGGCGTTGGTTCCCGGCGTTTTCTGCGCTGGAAACCCTGCTTGACTTGTCTGTCCCGTGCTGCGTCAGCAAGCGGATGGCCTGCTGACTTTTCGTTTTTCTTCTCTAGTCGCTTCTCGGGTTCTTTCTGGCTTTTTTTAAGGTTCTTTTTTCTTCTGCGTGAAAAGACGGTGTGCCAGCCGTCCCCCGTCCAAGTAAGAGCCAGACCCGCGTCATTATCGTTCTTGTTATCGAGAGACGCGGCGCTGGGCGCTCGCGCGTCGTTACTTGGTTCCTCATTTGACGAGACGCTACTCGCGTTGGCCGGATGATTCTCCGACACCAGAGATGCGCCGGGAGGGTCTTCGTCAACATCCATGTAGACGAAAAATTTCTAGGCGTCCTTATGCATCTATGCTCAGTAGAAACAGGGGAATGGGCCGACCTCCGTTTTCCTCTGCGCAAGACGTATAGTCCGAAAAGGAGGTTAAATGACACTCACCATTGACCTCCAACTCTGTCAGAAAATGTCGGAGAAAGTTGGTCGGATAGTGGTGAGCCAGCCGAAGCACCCGTCGCCGCAACGCGCCCGGTTTAGCGTCCTGGCGCCGCCTACCGAAGCCGGTGATACGGTAAGCTGCGTTCATGCACGTCGTGTCTTCAACGGTTGATGATTCCTCGTGAAGCTGGTCCAGGTCCCAGATTTTGGTGTCCTTCAAGTCCTCGCAACTTCAGGGAAAAGATGACGCACTCTTCAAGTAGACTTGAATCTCCTATATGCGATCTCAATTGCTTGAGTCGAGAAGCTTAAGAAGAACAGTTATTGAGTGTAGCCGGATTGAATCCCGGCCGTATTTTCAATGCAGGTGAAAGTACTTGAGGCCCGTGTACGGCGTCCCTCATGTTCTTGGCGTTGCTTTAGAATATTACACCACGAGAATTAACTGTCGTACCTTTAGGAGAGTATGGCCTATGAGTAAGATCTTAAGACCATTATTCGCTTGAGACACGGATGGTGTCACAGCCAATGCCAGGTATCTATAGAAGTTACCACTATCAATTACGTGATGGATTTAATAGTTTTATAGTGCTTTTGTTATAGCTAATTTAATAGACGGTCCCCTGACGGCTTCTACTAGTTGTTTTTTTTACTACATGGCTTGGACCATGGCGTCGGCAATGCACAGCTGAACATGTCGATCCTCTAAAAGGTGACGCTAGGCCGTGTCGACAAATCTTAAAGTAATACGTGCAGAAGAGTCAGGATGACCACGAATTGACAAGGGCATTATGAGCGCGCATCATCAAACGTCTTTGTGTCCGCGATCAAAAACCGCACCACAGAAATAAGCTTTCGGGAATAACCACATGAAAGTGTCATTGTGCAACCTGTTTCCGTGTACGAAGCACGCACGAACAAGAAGTTGTCCAGCATCAGCATCAATATAATATCTATTTCATTGTCGATCAAGAATCGTAATGAACCAGGAACAAACAAACGCTTTTCTGACAGTGTCACTTCTCTTTTGGCAGATATCTAGTCACAGCGAGGTGTAATCGTTCATAACCTCGCTAATAGTCGGTTGCGACCAACGGATGAATGTAAACTCCGCTCACAGCAACTGCTACCGTACCCGCATACACACTCTGTGCAGTCGTTTTTTTTACTCATTCCCGTGATGCCCAGCATCATTCGCGTATTTGAGGTAGACGATTTTCCCACTAGCGTCAGAGGTTTTTTCTGAAAACTTCAGCTTTTTCACAACTTTGGCCAAGATGCCGACACCACTGCTCAGCCAAACGGAATATTAAGAGCGAAGCTCCTTATGGCGTGGCTTGGGCGTCCCTCGTATGTAACCACCAGTGGCACATACCCGAAATAGGTATAACACTTGACCTCGAAGGTGGTGCCAGTGAGAGATTTCTTCTGTGCGTTGTTTAACAATAAAAAATAGTGCTCAATGTACATGCCAATGGCTGCTAATGGGGAATGAGAGACATGAGCATTCGGCTTTTAGTCAATGCGCACGCTGCGATCCCCATTAGCAGCCATTGGCATGTACATTGAGCACTATCGGACAAGAAAGGGATGCTACATTATACTCGCTGGGTGTAACCTCCTTAGCTTTAGAAAGGTTTAGCGAGAGTTGAGCCGCAGTGCTATGAATACAATGAACTTGTATATACCATGAATGAACTCAAGGTGGTTAAAATGAGAAGTAGATACGAAGCGCAAGCCGTAAGAAAGTAAAAGCCGAATTCTCCTGTCTCTCATTTCTCATTAGCAGCCATTAGCATGTAAATTGAGCCCTATCTGACAGGGAAAGGTTGCTACGTTATACTCGCTGGGCGTAACCTCCTTGGTTTTCGAAAGGTTTAGCGAGCGTTTGGTCGCAGTGCCATGAATACAGTGAACTAGAATATACCATGAACTCGAGGTGGTTAAAGGTGGGAAGTGGACCCAAAGCGCAGGCCGTAAGAAAGTGTGCGTGGGCCACCTCTCGTTTAGTCCTTGGAATGTCCGCTGGATGGCGGTGCTTCTATATGGGGAATATATGATAAAAAGATGCGAGATGGTGGGACTTGGAGTGTTGAATAGATGAACGAACGGACACACAAACAGATGCATGGATGGACGCATGAACGGACGCAGGGGCGGATGCATGAAAGAACGCAGGGACGGGCGCACAAACAGACGCATGGACAGTCACACAGACGGAGGCATGGACGGACGAATGCTTTGCCCCACTCTCCATCATTCACTCCGTGGATATGCTGCCATTTTTTTTTTGAAAGAGTGATGAAAAACTGAATTAATAGTACGCTTACTATTCGCATGAGGAGCCAAAACGTATTTAAAGTGGGGACGAAAATATTATAGCATGGCTTTCCTGCAGGCATGAATGGCCCAAAAGGTGTCGCATCACTGACAAGCACGAAAGATAGGGACAAAGCGCAACGAGCGCTTGCGTCTCCCTAAGGCCTTCTTCAACGGTGTCTGTTAGCACTATGACACCTTTTGAGGCTTCTAATAAACTAGCCTGAAAAGCCACAGTGAATGGCCGGTGCGCCTATGTTCTGGGTGCGCCTCTTGCGTCCAATTCTTTTAAGCCACTATAGGGAAGTACCTTTCGCTGGGACCACGAGCGGGACTCCAACAACTCAAGCGTTCTGCTGTGCACTCAGGGTTGACTGGACGACAGTGTCCTCGCTGTGTGCCGTGGTGGCCGCCGGCTTGCCACAAAAGGCCACGCCCACAGATCACGTGTTCACCTGGCCACTAATACTGCTCCACGTGCCTTGGGAGCTGATCATGGTGCGACTTGGAGGAAGTGCCCTGCAAGTCATTGCCGAAGTATGTAGCTCAAGATGACTTACATTGGTCGAAAATGGTCCTATCCACAGACGTCCGAACATCTTCAAACTTTATGAATGAATCAGTATTATTAGCTTCTCCTCAATCAACATAGTGTCCATCACCACCTAGCAGCGACTTGTCACGGCTGATAATGTTTGTTGGTGGTTGCAATACGTTGCGTCAAATATATTTCCATGCACAAGAAACATTTTATAACAAGACCCAAATATTACTCGAAGTTTTACCATCCGACCATCCATAGTACGCGTGCGTTTGTGTGCTTAACTGCACTTCATGCCCTCAATTTTGTATAGTAAGCTGTTCTAAAGCACTTGTTTATTTGTGTCTATAAACATCATAAGTTCACGAGGTGCTCTGATAAGCTAACCCATTAAGACAAGATAGAGCTTCGGCATTTAGCTCTGAATACTATAATGAAATAACAAAGCATAAACTGCTGACTTAGAGCGACCAAAGCTACCCCTTAGCTCCAGCATTCACTGTAGTTGCAGCGTGCTCTCCTTTGGTATTACGAAACTACGTTCCATGACGGGCAACTATGTACCACCAATGTAGTTCCGATGAAAATCTATTATGCAAGCCATTTTGTTTAATGCGCGTAATCTACGCGAGTTGCAGTGCTTTCAAGTTAGCGAGACAATGAAAAGAATGAAGAAAAATAGAACAATAAACGACATTAGATAGGCTAAGCTCTTGATCGTGTTGCGCTTATTTATTGATTTGACAGAATAAAGAAAAAAAATTATTAAAGATAAAAAGTGCAGGCGTGCATGGTGCAAAAAGTAGATGTACTTGTGCCAAGTATGTTTGCTTGTGCTTCGTTTATTTATGTCGGTTCTTCCGTTTTTCTCGTCAGTAATACTGAGCCTAACGCCAACATGAACTACGAGTTCGCTTGCGTACGCGGTCTGTCATTCCTGCTCTCCACTGTCACCGCTTTTGTTTTTCTTTATAACTGCCGGTAACCTTCACATTCCAGGTGGAGTCATGCCTAAACGCAGAAAACTTCCTTAATTTAAGAAATAGTTCCAACGGGGTCTCTTAATTAGTGGAACTTGGTAATAGGTGACAGTAACTAACATAGGGATCACATGGTGCATTCACGCATGCACACACAGACACATTCAATAAAGCGTTTCTCCCAACCCATAATGTAAATGATTCCGCATAATTTTGAGGCTGCTTTACGATGCGTTAAATATTTATAGCAAACAGTTTAGCACCCATCAGTGTTTAAATTTCAGGCATCCTTTGGCGTTCTTATCCTAAATTTTGGCAATAGACGTATTCTTGAATGTTCATGCTGACCACTTGCGTTGAAGGTGCCCACCAAAAGTGGCTTTTCTGGCAAATGATTGGCTGGGTGATTCGGTTGTGCAATCGGTCGTCTTTGATGAGAAAGGTCTATTTTAGTGTTGGGGCACATCAATTTCGATGACATAATTTCTACACTACAGCTAGAACACTAAAGAAATATGCAGTATAACTTTCTTGGCTTACATACTTTTCTCTTGAATTCACAAGGCTATGACTTCAGGCATATCTCAACAAAGATTTGCTTCGACACTTCGCCCCGCCGCAGTGGTCTAGCGGCTGAGGTTCTCGGCTGCTGACGCGCAGGTCGCGGGTTGGAATCCAGGCTGTGGCGGCTGCATTTCCGATGGAGGTGGAATTTTTGCAGGCCTGTGTGCTCAGATTTGGATGCACGTTAAAGAACCCCAGGTGGTCGAAATTTCCGGAGCCCTCCACCACGGCGTCTCTCATAATCATATGGTGGCTTTGGGACGTTAAACCCCACACATCAATCGATTGCTTCGACGCTTTTCTAATAGGGATTGACGCTTTTCAGGCTTCAACGGCACCCTCGTGGTTGCTGGAGACGGTACTGCTGGGAAATATGGACACGAGGACGCACCCCGCGTGGTGCCTTGTCACACTCATGGCTGCGACGGCGCTGGTCTGCGAAGTGGAAAGCATCGCAGCCGGACCCCGTCTCGTCTACAAGCTGATACATCTAGTAAGCGGCAGACACCAAGATTTTCCTATGTTACCTAGAAGGAACTCTGGCGATGCGGTCATTCAGTTACCATGGGAATGATGGGCATACCTCACTAATGCGCCTGATCTTTATGCTTGCGGCTTCCAACACACTTGTGACTTTGTATACTGTTTTGTTTCGGCGTTCGTTTAGGAGAAGAGGACAGATCGACGTGAACTTTGCGACCAGATTTGAGTTGAAGGAAAGAAGTAAATAGTTAATGGCTCGCTTTTTTGTGTTAGACCCAATAATGACGAAGTCCAAAAGACAATCATGCCAAGAAAAATATACGGGGGGTTAGTAATTGTCATGTTAATGCGAAGAAAGAAAAGTGGACGAAAGGTAGCTTTACATGGGCAGGGACCAAACCTGCGGCCTTCGAATAACACATCCGATGCTCTACAAACAGAGCTACCATGTTGGCTTTCACCCCGTTCACTTTATGGGGTGCATATGTGCATTAAACGTGGGAGCTAGATTTGAATTGGTGAGCCTGGAAAGGTTAAAAGGTGAAGTGGAGCTACTGCATGTTGCGTACGCAGTCTGTTATTCCTGGACTCCACTGTCACCGATTCTTTTTTTCTAACTTCCTGTAACCTTCAAACTCCAGGTGGAGTGATGCCTAAACGCAGAAAAGTTCCTTAACTGAAGGAATGGTTCAAACGGGGTCTCTCAATTAGGGGAGCTAGGTGAGCGGTGACAGTAAGCAACATACGGATCACATGGTGCATTCACGCACGCACGAACAGACGCATTCACTGAAAAGTTTCTCCCAACCCATAATGTAAATGTTTGATGAACTTCCTCTTGCGACAAAATGAATGCAGGCCATACCAAGCCAAACGGAGCGAGAAGGATGAATCTTAGACAAATCCGTGTACTACACCAATCATCCCAATACTGGCTGAAACGCCATGCATTGCCTATTCTCGTGGATAGTAGCGGCAGAGTAACCGTTAGTTTACTTATAAGAAACTTGATGGCTGAGAAAAATCTCGGTTACAAACTAAGAATAAATAAAAGCTTTGTCTATCACTACCCTTCTAGACAGAATCAGCATAGACTGGCCAACCAATCACATCGGCTTTTTTTTGTGACGTCAAGAGCATTTTGCTTGATTCACACAGCCTCACATTGCCGTCGCTAAATTTTAGTCGGAAACTGAAAACCAATCGCACGAAACAAAATTTGATAGGACGCGAAAGTTGGTGTGCCAGTGGCACGAAACTTTAAGTTCAGACATAACGTCCTGACAAGTTTCATCAGATAATCTGCCATCACTCCTTAAGCTATATACTGGGCAGGATTGGCGGACCTTTAGTTTTTTTATGCATGGTATTGTCATGTGGTCATGATGTTGACAAATGCAGCAGTCGAAGTGTTCAAGACAAATCAATACGCGCGGAGCATTGATAGCAGCGAACAGATCGTCGTGAATCGATGATCTCTTCCGCAGTAAGACGCGTTGGCATTTATACATGCGTCCTCAAATAATCACACCTTATCGCTGATCACCATGTCACATACATATTAAACTCGGTTGCTCATTTCCTGTGCTATTCCAACAGAATGATAAACAATCACAAAGCTGCTGAAGTTTGCGGCTTGGTAAGCTGCGCGCCACGAAGAGTCTTCGCGGGTGAAATATGAATATATCAAAATAACACGCGTGGCAACGCCCGCCATCTGAAGGAGTATCACTCCGTTGCTTAGAAAAAGAATACCTGTGGTTTAACGTCCGAAAAACCCGATATATCATTAAGAGAAACGCCTTAGGGAAGGGCTCCAGAAATTTATACCATCTGGTGTTCTATAACGTGCACTGAGTAGGACTCACTGAGGCACTCAGTAGGAGGACAGTAGGAGTCACATTATTACCGCCTCCGTTGCGCTGATTAGAATTTATGGTGTTACAGCAAAAGATAGAGCGCTGCTGTCGATCTGTGCGGAAAAGTTTTACTAAAAAAAGAGGGTTCAGGGGGGGGGGGGTGTCGTCTGTGAAATTTTCTCTCGGGAAACTTGCATAGTCTCTCAATGGAGGCAAGATGGCTTGAAGTCGGTGTACGTAGGTTTATATACACGTTAATGAACCCTTAGTGATCAAAATTTCGGGAGCCCTCCACCATGGCATCTCTCATAACTATATCGTGGTGTTGGAACGTTAAGCCCAAAGTATTGATATTAAAACCTACACCGTGTATATTAACACTGTTCTGGAGTTGCTTATATGAGCGGGGTGGTTGGGGCTAGATGGACTGATACTGGCACGCATGGACGTGCGCAGAAGGGTGGTTGAGGGTAGCGGATGAAATAATAAAGCTCTCTCGTGTCTTTTATCCAACTCGACACAGTCGGAACGATTCAAGCTGCACCCGTTATACTTCGCGTTGCCCGTGGTGATGCAGTCTCGCTGCGTCATGCTGGTGCCCTACACGAGCACGCCGCTCGTGTTCCTACATCTTTACGCCCCGATTCGAAGCGCAGAACTGGTGAGTACATGTGATCTCTAGCTTGCGCTTGAGATAGCACCTCTATCTAGCACGACTACATTTGGGGCAGCGATGCTTTGCCGAGAGTAATTAATAAATTTGCGATCCTTAGTACAACCGCGCAATACTTATCATAACTTTCCGTAACCTCGCAAAACTGAGGAACTTTAGCATAACCTTGAATTATTTAGAAAATATTAGCGATTCCCTACAACACCTAGCCTAACCACACAATATTCACCAAAACCTAGTATCACCTCGCAAAACTTAGCAGAAGCTTAGCAAAACCTCGAAAGGTGAGGACAAGGTCTGGTGTGAATCAGCTCGACTGTGTGTTCAGCCTTGCACCGCTATAGCGCAAGCTGCTCCCGGTCATTTTGCTGAAAGTACATGAACAAATGTCCATAGGAAGAACACATTATAGGAATAGTTGGAGTTTTTGGAAGGGAAAAAGCAAATGCAACATACAGTTGTTTTTTTGCGTATAAATAAAATCTGGTTATATAGTGGTACTGCTTATTGAAATGCTGAAATGGAAATCGAAAGATTCATTCTACTTGATTGGTTAAATTTGTGTTTCTTGTACGCCATTTCATAGCGGCTAAGAAGGATGATCAAGAGGGCACAGCACCGCATACAATCTGTTTTCTACGTGTTTTTCTGGCAGTGAAATTCTTGACTGGCAAAAGGAGATCTTGATAATGGGTATTCAAAAAATACAGACTCGTTTATCTGTAAAACATGTCCTGAAAAGGGCAAATTTGTTTCGTCTAAACGGCAAACTCTAACAGTATGTTCACCTAACAGTGCAAATGTTCTTTCCTGTCAAGCACAAAGTATGCTCGTATTTTTCATCACAGAGGGGTGCAACTTTATAGTCGTTGTTCGAAGTTGTCTTATCAAGTCATGTTCCTAGCGCTGGGTAGTTCACAAAGATGTGTATCATTGCACGAATGGCTAATGGGTGACATGACGAATTGGAAAACATACATGTTCCTAATTTTCTGCCTACAGTTCTTCGCGATTAGTAGCATATTAGATGGTAAGTATCTTATGGTCGACTAATCCCGCGTGCGGCCGTCACCCCCGGAAGCTTTTCAGGCCTGCGCGTCACGTGACGTGACGTCGACGACGTCACATCGCGCCGGCCGGCCGGCCGCCCTTCGCTGGGTGGCTGCGCCAGCCGCGAGCGCCCTTCACGCCTACCGACTCGGGCGAGGTTCCTTGACACCATGTCCGCACGATTTATCAAGGTATCCATTGATTGTATGGTTTAACGCGCCGACGCAATGCAGGCGATGAAGCGCGCCGTAGGGGAGAGCTCAGGATCAAGTTTTACTACCTGGGAATCTTTATTGTGTGCCGAAATCTCGTACACACGGGCGTTTTTGCTTTTCGCCTCCATCAGAAATGCGGCCGCCGCAGCCGGGTATCGAAACTGCGCCCTAGTGCTCAGCAGCGCTACGCCTTAGCCACTGAGCCACCGTTGCGGGGGAACTTATCAAGGTATCAAGAAATAATGAATATCGTGAATGGAATAATGCGTATTTATTTATCACAGCCAGACGCCGTCTGTACAAATATCACAGTGCACATTGTTCTCGGTCCAGGCAGACGACAGGCAACACAAGATGTTGCCCTTAATGCTGAAAATATGCCAAAAGTACAAAACACAATATCTTGCCACATAAAACTCAGAAAACAAAACAGATTGTAACAGCAAAAACATCCCCGAGCTTTGGAACAGAAAAAGCACACTTTCATTTAAATTGTAGGTTAGAGGAAAACATACCATTCGTTTATCATAGTAGCAGTAGCAACACAAGGTATCAGGTTCAAACACTTGCCAAAAAATACAATACAAAAGAACACTGGTGACTAAATTGTGGTCCACAGCATGATAAATGACAGAAAGAAAAGTAATTGTACTGCCACAGGTAGGTGCATTTCCTAGGGAAAAAATCAAACAAAAATCTAAGAAAAAAACAAATCACAGTGCACAACATGTCTGTACACAGAGTGCACAAGGAAAGTGTACACAGCTTAGGTACCAAAACGGACTGTACAACTGCTACAGTGGGCACCGAGGCAGTTCGAGTTAAAAAAAAAGAAAAAAGTACAGCACCTTTAAAAGCTAACAACTTGTAAAGAGATACAAAACTGGAAACAAGGCTCAAACAAGGGAATGTATTGCTTGAGCCAGGTGGCAATAAGTGCAGCGCTCCTCAGACAGCATCGACAGGTTGTTCAAAATTTCCAACAAGGAACTTACTTTTTGAACTGAGTCTGGTACAACAGCGCTACCAAGGTTCTTGATTGGTGAACCTTGATAGCAGGCAAAGACTTCAAGGTTTGCAAACACGGTCAATGACGCATTCAAACAAGGTTCACGATAGTCGATAATGTTCAAAAACATGGAGCACTCTTCTTTATGAATCACAGTCCACTTTGGAGACACTGACACCCCTTGCAGGCGAGCCCTTAGTTCTTCGAGGGACGAAAACCGGTCTCGTTTTTGCTCCGCTTCATATGACGCCAGCGACTCTTCTACAGCACGGGCGAGTTGGGAGGCTTCTTGTCGGCTCCTCTTGGCGTCAGGGGTTTCTCTCGTGCTCTGGTCTCGTACTGATAGGTAGGACGGACAGCCGGAAAATACCGTTGGGACAGATCCAGGACGCAACCGTGGTACTGGGAGTGCAACTTCAATAACTCTCCCTGTCCTTGGATCCGTGTACGATGTCGTCTTCTCGATGCATGAAGCGTCGAAATGATCCGCGCACACCTGCACAAACGTTTCAAGAACGTCTGAGACGCCACTTCTCAATAGAAAAAAATGCACTCCCGTTTGCATGACCGTGTTTACAGTCCGTGTAGCTAAAACAAAGTCTACCTACGTTTTGCAAGCATCTAAATAAAAGCGCTGCGCTAAGCGGTACAAGCAACATGAAAGGAAACACGGGAGCGTGATGGCACCGCACTCCACGAAGCGCTTCCACCGAGAGCTTGCAAGAATGGACGACACCACGGCACTGTTAGTGAACAAAGCGCAGCTGACCATCCTTGCTGCGAACGCTGCTGGCGTCAGCGCTTCGCGAGGCCCGGCGGCCACACGCTCAAGTATTTCCCATCATAGGTGATTTCTACCCGAACAAGCAACGACAAGCTAAGAACAGGAGCATCTCAAATTCTTACCTTAGTGCACGAAGTCGGCACGAAGTCCTTCCTAGGAATGGCGCGTAGCCATTGTTTGAGAGCGTCGGCGTCTTTAGGGAAGGAAAACACTTGTATCTTCTTTCCTGTTTTGTAGTTGCCGGTGCATCCGGGTACACAACACTTATTCGGCATTGTCGCATCACTCCAGCATCACGCACGGAAACGAAATTGCCGCAAAACAACAACGGAAAGCAACAAACGTGAAACACCGTCAACACCACGCCGCCGAACCGTCACCACCGCCGCCCGCGCTGCGCTCGCAGCCGCTGCGGCTTCCCCGAGAGTCGGCCGGCCGGAAATGACGTCAAATTGCTGGGCGCAGGCCTGAAAAGATTTTCCGGGGGTGACGGTGCGGCGTGACCAACCTTACTGCACACGCGCGTCCCCCCCCTCTCAATTTTTTACACTCCCTCCCACTCTCCTCTCGCAACACCGACGCAAGCAGCGTCTGCTAGCCTACGCTTCCTCCCCTCTCTCTCCTCGGGGTACCCTTCCCGCAGCGTTTATGCTCTATTGTGGTCGCGCGTCTTCTCCCGCGCTCCTACGCTCCACCCTCTCTCGCATCGCAACGCTGTCACAGGCGCAGGCAAAGTCTGCTAGCGAGTTCCATACTGTTCGCTCTGCACAACCGTTCACTGGCCACTCGTACATACAGGCACTGGAACTTGACCTCCAAGGTAGTGCCGGTGGGAGACGTCTCGTGTGCGTGGTTGAACAATAAAAATTCGCAGAATGCACATAACTAAAAGAGGACAGCAGGCCTTCGTGTCCCATCGGAACCTTCTGTCTCTCATTGCCCATGGGCAGCAATTGGCATGTTCGAGAAGAAAATACTGGCCCATCGCTGCTTGCCTTTCGCCTCCCCAGACTTCTCTCCCGCGCAACGCCGCGATGAGCGCGAGCGTTACTGGCGTCGCGCAGCATACGCGTTAGCTCACGCAGCTTCGCATCTACATGCGATTTCCTTTAAGGGTAGGTGGCGCAATTTTTTCACTTATGTAGATGTGAGCATGTGAGAATGTTAGCATTGCTCGATGTGCTGTAAGCGCTGTACTCTCAACGCTTATGCTTTTGGTAACGACTGCTCGTCCTTCATCCTTTACTAATGACAGATGCCGCATCACGATTGATTGCTTCCTGCTCGCAGGCAAAGGTACTTTAAAAATAGGAATCGAGTAGGAGGACTTTGTTGACAGCACTATTTTCCCACGCATCCAAGGTTGATAAGGTTTTATTTCATTTCTAGCAATCGCGTACTATCAGCACCACACGTGAGCTAAGAAAGTATATTGAAACAGTCAAGCGTATGCTCCAATTGAGTGAGACATTATTATGAAATTCATGTTTAGCAAACTTAGCACACTTAGTCAGACATCGTGGGCCTCATGTTCAGAAAACTCACCACATTTAGTCAAACCTCGTAGGCCTCATGTTAAGCAAACCTCTCCCACCTGTTTGTTATGGGACATCTGTAAGTGGCCACGACCACCCTAAATGTAGGCTTAGTACCATGCATGATTACTGCTTTTAGTGACTGTGCGAAAGCACTTCTATATGTAGAGACTTCCTTCAATAGTAGTTTTTCGAACACGTGCCCTTGAAATCGTAACAATAGCGACGTAATTAGAGAATTATCTTCCTCAAATCAATCAATATCTGATCACCGCGTTACGTATTTACTTCGCAGTACTGGCTGGGACTGCTGCTCAAGGTCATCTTGTGCGTGAATTTGGTGATAGCGGCCAATATCATGCTGCTCGTCTAGTATCCAGTGGCATGGCACCACCACTCCTACCTGTGCGGCACGGAAAGCCTTGTTGTTATTATTTAGCAGGTTGCACTGACAAATACTTACTGGTGTTTTTAAATGGGGGACACTTTCTGTCATTCTAGATCTACACCATCGGACATAGCATGTATGTGCTTCTTAAGGAGAAATACTTCAAAGCGAATGAATGGGTTAGTAACATGTTATTCATTTTCATGTTTACACCATGTTGGAGTTTTCTTTATTACGGATTCCTGCTGATTAAAGATTGATGAGACCCACTGCGCCAAGACGCGACAGCACTTCCGAAATTCATCGCAAGAGAAAACATAATTTTTGTAAATGGCCCGAACATACTGTAATATGACATGCACGAAACAATAAATTTATGCATCGGTGGTGAGGCGTTTGTCTGTATATATACATAGCTTATAACAGGGGTGATACGATCACGGCTTGTGTGAAGTTCGGAGTAAGAAAAAACCTTCTGCGGTTGCGGACAAGGTCCATTAGCCTGCAGTCTAAAAAAGTATGGTCCTTGCGAACAGATTTTAGCCCCGTGCCGTTTCACACGAACGTACGCTAGCGGACAAAAACGAACAGGTGTTGCCGCAACTGTCGTGGACAACGCAATGCCACACAGGTGCGGGAAGCCAAGAGTCGTGTGCACGTAAATCTTAAAGGCCTTAAATGTGCCTTTTTGTGTATTCCCGTTTATATTACAGATGGCGCTGGCGTCACGTTCTTTCCTTTTTGTGAACGCGTCGAAGCGTGCTGCAGTGCTCGCGGCAGCGCTATCTGTGTTCACACGTGCTTGTCATTTCGATGCAAGCCATCTTCTCGCAATTCGACGTCGGCAGCAAGATGGACGACGACCGAAATAGGAAGCAGAAGGTACGTCGAAGGCGCCAGGCCTCGCAGCGTCAACCCGGACGATTGTTGGGGACATGCACACCTGCCGATTATCCGGTTTTCATGGGAGACTTCTGATTTTCGAGCAAATGTTGCAGTCTTGTGGTCACAGACATGTGTCTCGAGAAACAGCCTCAACACCAACATGATGAAAAGCAGAGTCGTTCTGAGATTTTGCGGCCTTCATCTATTGCGTGCAAAGCAAAGCGCGTCTTGAATTGTTTTTCCAGTAGTACTTTTGTGTCGTACGAAAGAGCGTACACAGGTTAGGAAGGAGCTACTAGCTGTCTCGGATACTAGCCCATCAAGCTGATGAACTACCCTCACCTGCAGGCACCATATATTTGGGGCTGCCAGTATGATCACTGACGCCTAAATCTTTACTGGCAGTGATTAGGAGCTGTTCATCACGTTGCTACGGCCTTGAGAAGCAATAAATGAAAAATAATACTTTTCACTTGCTTTCTCTTGTTGCATAATAATTTTTCATATTTTCTTGTGACACTGTGAGATTCTATAGCGAGTGTTTACCTACGTAAGTTTGCTGTACTATGGAATCTAGATACGCATTTTTTGTGGTGGCTCTTTTGTATTTATATTGCGTAGAAGTATTTTGAAATACTTATATACAAGTTTCAGTCCGCAGCGAACGGCGCGACCGCAAAGCTGACTTGGTCACATGTGACGCCCAAAAACTTGTTAGCAACAAAAATAATGCAATGTTTTTATGCAGAAGGGTAGATGAGCCAACGAGATGTTAAAAAATAAACTGAGTCTTTCTGAGAAAAGTATCATATTGTTACGGTAACTTATTTATTATTTTAAATACGATGCACCGTGCTCGGCAAACAAGATGGCGACAGTTCATCAACAACCAGCCACCAACGTCGTCTTTCTCTTTCTTGCAGCCAGGCTGTGCCGGCTGTTGTGTATCATAACCCCCCGGCGGTAGAAGCACCGTCTCGGTGCTCGAGCAACTCGGATGCCGTAGAAGGAGGGTGATAAGGTTTGAGTCGAGCTATGTGCACGATGTCACTCGAAGGTGACGATGATGACGTTGAATCGGCTGGAACGATCTCGTATGTAACGTCAGTCACCTGGCGAACGACGCGATATGGTCCAGTGTAGCGTGACAGCAGTTTTTTCAGAAAGCCCTACACGCCGAGTGGGGGACCAGAGGAGGACAAGGGAACCCGGTGAAGAGTGCGCGTTTCAATAATGGGAATCGTAAAGCTGTCTTTGGTGCTCCTGTGAAGCCTGCAGGTGGCTGCGGGCGTGTTGGCGTGCGTCGTCGGCTCGCTCGATGGCTTCGCCGGCATACTCAGTGACCGAGGGCAGCAGGGTGTCAAATGGTAGAGTGGGCTCTCGGCCGTATAGAAGATAGACTGGTGAATAGCCGGCAGTGTCGTGACGTGACGAATTATTTGCGAACGTCACAAATGGCAAATGAACGTCCCAGTCCTGGTGGTCGGCCGCTACGTATTTTAGAAAGCATGTCGGTTATGGTGCAGTTGAGGCGCTCCGTAAGACCGTTCGTTTGCGGATTGTACGAAGTGGCAAACTTGAGCTTGGCAGAGCAAGAGCACAGGATTTCATCAATGACAGCTGATAGGAAGGTCCGGCCCCGGTCAGTGAGAATTTGGCGTGGAGCTCCGTGTGCTAAAATAATATCATATACCAGAAAGTCCGCCACATTGGTTGCGCAACTCGTCGGAAGTGCTCGTGTGATAGCGTACCGTGTCGCATAGTCAGTGGCGACAGCGATCGATTTGTTGCGTGAGCTGGAGATCGGGAATGGACCAAGCAGGTCGAGGCCAACTCGAAAAAAAGGTTCAATGGGAATGTCGATCGGCTGAAGGAATCCAGCTGGTAGAGAAGATGGCTTTTTGCGGCACTGGCAGGGCTCACAAGCGGCGACGTAGGCGTCGAACAGAGCGGGCAAGACCAGGCCAAAAGGAACGACGACGTACACGGTCGTATGTGCGAGAGACGCCCATGTGGCCCGCCAAAGGAGCGTCATGAAGCTGGTTGAGAACAGTCGCACGAAGATGTGCTGGTATGACGGGGAACAAGTCATGGCCATATGGATCGAGGTTACGCTGATACAGGATGCCGTCTTTTACCAGGAACATTTGTAGAGATGTGTCGCGAGACATTTACTCAAGCTTGTTAGTGATGGTTAGCAGGGAAGCATCCCGGCGTTGTTCGTGGCCAAGGTTGAGTAGCTGCGTCACAGACGGAAGGTCTGGAGAGGTGTCAGTATGGGCAGTCTCTTCCACAGGGTAGCGTGATAAACAATCCGCATCTTGATATGACCGCCCTGTTTTGTACGATACGGTGAACGTGCATTCTTGTAATCGTAAGGACCAACGAGTGAGGCGTCCTGTGGTATCCTTGAGTGAGGCCAGCCAGCAGAGCGCGTGGTGGTCGGTGACTACCCGGAATGGACGACCGTATAAGTATGGGCAAAACTTGGCGACTTACCACACAAGAGCGAGACACTCACGCTCCGTGATTGAATAGTTGGCTCGGCTGTAGATAGCAGTCGGCTTGCATATGCTATAACACGGTCATGTCCGCGTTGGTGTTGCAATAGCATTGCCCCGATGCCATGCCCACTAGCGTCAGTTCAAACCTCGGTTGGAGCTGATAAATCGAAATGAGCTAAAATCGGTGGTGTTGTAAGGAGCGTCGTGAGCTGGGAAAAAGATTAAGCTTGATCACCACCCCAGAAAAACGGGGTGTCCTTCTTCAGGGGGTTTGTGAGTGGGCGTGCAATGATGGCGAAGTCCTTAACAAACCGTGGAAAGTAGGAGCACAAGCCTACAAAACTGCGAACGTCCTTTGTTGACTTCGGAACAGGAAAGTCCGTGACGGCGCGAATTTTCTCGGGATCCGGGCGGACTCCTGCGGCATCGACGATGTGGCCAAGTACGGTTATTTGACGACGAGCAAAGTGGCATTTCCACTCAAAGTCCAAAGTGAGTGGAACGAGCAAAGTGGCATTTCAACGACGAGCAAAGTGGCATTTCAAAGTCCGGCCCGACAAAAAACTTCAAGAATTGCCGATAAACGCTTCAGATAAGAGTCGAATGTGGGCGAGAAAACGATAACGTCGTCTAAATAACATAAGCAGGTTGACCATTTAAACCCTTGGAGCAATGAGTCCATCATTCTTTCGAATGTGGCCGGCGCATTACAGAGACTAAAGGGCACAGCTTTGGGGTGATCAAGCCCGTCAGGAGTGACGAATGTGGTCTTCTCACGGTCCATCTCGTCCACAGCGATCTGCCAATAGCCACATCGAAGGTCGATAGTGGAAAAATACGTAGCACCGTAAATGCAGTCTAAGGCATCGTCGATTCTAGGCAACGGGTAAACGTCTTTCTTTGTATTTTGTTGAAATGCCTATAATCTACACAAAAGCACCATGTTCTATCCTTCTTTCTGATCAGGACGACAGAAGAAGACCAGGGGCTACAAGAGGGCTTGATTATGTCTTTTGCAAGCATCTTTTCGACTTGCCGTTGTATGACTGTGCGCTCGGACGCGGAAACATGGTATGGGCGTCTGTGAATGGGACTCGCGTCACCAGTATTCATGCGATGAGTAACAACACTCGTTCGGCTTAAAGCCGTGCTGGCGAAGTCGAAAATGTCACTATTGGACTCCAGGACTTGACGAACGGCTTCGGCTTGATCAGAAGCGAGGTCTGATGGTACCATGTGGTCAAAGTCGACGCCCGATGAACGTGATAGAGTTGGTTCATGGTCTGAGGTGCAGCAATCAATCATCCAGTCTGAAGGGTTCAACCGTATGGTCTTGTAGAGCAGTAATTTTGGCCAGGGAGATACCTTGTGGAAGAATTTGGGCAGTGAGGGCAAAATTGACAATAGGAAGGCATGTGCGGTTTTCAACGATTGTCAAAATGGTGTGCGGAACAGCGACGCCATGCGTAAGCATCACGGCATGAATTGGTGCCACCATGTGATCGCCGTCAGGTACAGGTGGTGTAGAGAAGATGTCGATATGTGTGACACAGTTAGGCTGAAGGCGTGCGAAATCAATGCAGCAAAGGCGACTTTGGGGTGGGTTGGTCAGATCAGAAAGTAGAGGCATTTCAAGGTCAAGACAGTCGGCTGAACAATCTATAAGGGCCAAGTGAGCGATTAGAAAATCAATGCCTAGCATTACTTCATGAGGACAATTTTCTATAACGGTGAAAAGAATAGCAGTGCTCCTATCGGCGATAGTCACACGGGCAGAGCACATGCCAATAATCACGGCAGTTCCCCCGCCGGCGACTCGAACGGCTCGGTTCAAGGCAGGTGTGATAACTTTCTTTAGGCGGCGACGAAGAGCAGCACTCATTATGGACACATGCGCGCCGGTATCGATCAACGTGCGCACGGGTACATTGCCTAAAGTAACGTTCAACAGATTCCGGGTGGGCGGTAATGTTACACGAGGATTTCTTGTAGAGGTCGTCGTCAATGCAACTTCACCTCCAGAAGCTGCACTGACTAGTTTTCCGATCGGGGGCGCTGCGAATAGGTCGGAGAGGCAGGACGGCGTTGTGGGGGTGAACGAGATTGACGGCGAGCAGGGGATGGTGAGCGGGCGTAGCGAGGTCTGGTCGAGGTGCGGCAGAATCAGAGGATGTCGTCGGCATAGGGGAATCAAAATCAAATGTAGATGACGACTGGTGGACAGAAGTGGCATGGGTAGGAGGCCCATAGTGTGCTGGCGGAGCCCAGTGATTGCGGCAGTGGCGAGCACTATGACCGACGCGTCGGCAGTTGAAGCATATGGGCTTGTAGTCCAGTGTACGCCATTCGGACAAATTGCGCTGTCGAGAGTAGTTGGAACCAACTCTAGGAGCGGAGGGACGACGATAAAACGGCTCGGCGGAGTAGACTGGTTGAATGGGGTGTAGGCCGACGTTTGATAATTCTTGACAAACGACGGCTTGTATCAGTGAGATTGTTGTCGGTGAAGGATCAGGCGTTGGAATTGGAGTAGCTACTGGTTGGGCTGCCTCGACCTCGCGACGAATTATGCGGGTGAGGCGGACGGTGTCCTCACAAGAGGAAGTAGCAGCTGTGTTCGGCAGGCGCGTGATGCCATGGGTGACGCGGCGGGCTTTAGCCTGTTCTAGACGGCGGCATTCTGTGAGGATCGTATCGATGCTCATCACATTATTAAAAACCAGCAGGTTGAAGGCATCGTCAGCAATCCCTTTGAGGACGTGATTAACTTTTTCTTCTTCTGACATGCGCTGGTCGACCTTGCTACAAAGCGCCAGGACGTCAAGAATGTATGAGACGTACGATTCAGTAGACGTCTGGGCGCAAGTGGCGAGAGTCTTCTTGGCAGCGAGCTGACGACCAGATGACTCGCCGAAAAGATCACGGATCTTCGATTTGAAAATATCTCAGCTTGTGATTCCGGCTTCGTTGGTTTCGAACCATGTCCGCGGCGTGCCGTCGAGGGAGAACACAACATTTGTGAGCATGAGCGTGGGATCCCAGCGGTGGGTAGCACTGACTCACTCGTACCAGTGCAGCCAGGAATCAACGTCGATGGTACCGTCAGCGGAGAAAGTTCCAGAATTCCGCAGGGGTGGCAGGGTGACGTAGGTTGTCGACACGGATCGAGAGACCGGTGGGGATGAGGCACTGGCAGGTGAAGTAGCCGAGGAGTCCCCGGTGTTGCGACCACTGCGCGCTCCATCGAGGCACGGGAGTCGTCCACCTCCACCAATAAAGTTACGGTAACTTATTTAATAAATTAAATACGATGCACCGTGCTCGGCGAACAAGATGGCGACAGTTCATCAACAACCAGCCACCAACGTCGTCTTTCTCTTTCTTGCAGCCAGGTTGTGCCGGCTTTTGTGCATCAATATTGAGAGCTTAGGCGTTTTCGGTAAACCTCAAGTTTCGTCACTATTGTGATGTAAAACGAAAACTCGATGACACCGTGAGAGTTGCTTAAAGAAAGCGCAAGCATAAAGGTAATACGTACCAAGTTTCACTAAGTTGTTTGGAGCAATATTTATCCGGAATACAGACATTTTGTGCGCTCTGCCATGCTTTTTTTCTATAAAGTAATTTAATGCGTAAAAAAAGTAACTAAGAAGATACTATATTATTTGTTATTTTTAATAAAGAACGCACAGTTATTTTTACTTCGGTGCGCTTAATGTTAAAAAATCTCGAAAGTAGTTAAATTACGTATCCCGCCACCAAATTTTTCAATTTTTTAGAGAAGCACATTCTTTTCACAAAAGTGTCTCTGAAACCATCGTTCTGGTCGCATTGCCGAAGCTCGCAGTGAGTTTCGAATTTAATCACACTCGGGAATGGTAATCAGAACCTCGGTATTCTGCGTCATCTGGACACACCTTTGAGTCGGTTTGGGTGATCGGTATCGACATGTTGTTGTAATCCTTGCACTATATCTAGTTCAAAATGACCTGCACGTGAGGTGTGGGAAGGACCGCTTACAGCTACTCCTTTCTGTCCTCTATTATTGTATGGAACTCGGCCTTAATCGGATACCGTGGAGCGCCAGCAAGGAATTGGACCCATGAAGGCTACGCGGGGCAAGCGAAAAGGATTTAGAGCTAACCACTTCGCAAAATGGCTTCGCGCCGCTTCAAGATAGTGGTTTTCTGGCTCGCAATGGATCGATTGAAAGCATTCATGCAGCGTTATGTTTTTCAATGAACGCACAGCGTCTTACTGTGAAACAATCTCACCATACCCACGGCGTGAATGATGAGTGGACAAAGCTGCGGAGGTACATCGGTAAACCGCGAATCCTCAGTAAGTCTTACCCGGTAAAACACTGTGCGCGTTTCACCGCCGCTTTGCAGGCTCTCCGCTCAGAATTTTCTTGCTGGCACTTCCGTGCAAGTTCAGCTCCACCGGCCCTCACCTGCGGATCTTGACGGCGAGCACGCACTGCAACCGCTTTCCGAGCACTCCACTGTGCCACCTTGTCTTCGTCGCTCATACTTAGGTGCCGTTGTGTGTATATGTCTTTGCGAATAATATTCTATAGCGGGATGGCTTTAGTGGTTCTCACAGCATATCTATGGAGTGAATGATGATGAGTGGGGCGAAGGGTCCAGCCGTCCATCCGTTTGTCCAACGGTCCATCCGTCCGTGCTGCCATCTATCCGCTCACGCTTCCAATCGTCTGTAGGTGCGTGCTTCTGTCCATGCGTCCCGGTGTTCATCGATCTGTCTTTCCATGCATGCTTCCGCCCGTCCATCTATGTGTCAATCCTCCCGTGCGTGCGTGCGTCCGTGCTTCCGCCTGTCCGTACGTTCACCCGTGCTTCTGTCCGTCCATGCTTCCGTTCATCTATGCATCTTTAGTGAGTCCGTCCATCTGTCCGTCCGACCATGCTTCTGTCCGTTCGTCCTTGTGTCCATGTGGACGCACGGACATGTGGACACAGGGGTAGAGGCAACGGCGCATGGATGGATGCATGGACGAGAGCACGGACGGAAGCGCGCATGAACTGACGAATGCATGGATGAACGGATGGATGGAAGCAAGAATGAACGAACGGACAGAAGCACGGATAGACGGGCAGACGAACACATGCGCGGACGGACGCAAGCATAGACGCACCAATGGACGGTTGAACGCTTCTCCCCACTCATCACTATTCACTCCGTGGATGTGCTGTGATTTTTATTGTTCAAGAACGCAAACGAGAAATCTCCCACTGGCCCCAGCAAGGGATGCTTCGACTAAAAGAAAGGGGAGAGGCATGGAAAGGACTCGCACGCACTGCCCTCAGGAGGGTCGCAACTGACCGGTCTGACCTAAAGTCTGATCTCATTTCCTCGACGCCTTTGTTGGCTGTACGCCATCTAGTGAGCGTTGTTGGAACCACCGCATGGGATGCCGTGAGCATCGACTAGAGATGCATACATTGGTAACACTGGTGTACACGCCGGACAGTACCGCCGGAGAAGGTGCGAGTGTAAGAAGCTTGCCGAGCAAGCTCCTGAAATTGTGACAAGTTTTACGATTGGCATCCATCGGGATAGTCGATTCCTCAGCGTAACGTGGGCGTCTACAACAGCTGGTGCAAAAAGTCATAACGTTTAGTCGTGACCATGGCGTTACAGGTCAGCGCAACTTGTAATGTCATTTTGACGTCGTCGAGAGGCTGCTACGGCGTCATCGTGGCGTATCGTAAAACAACTGGATACTGCGAGGAGCTGTCATCCCGCGACACAGTTGATTAGTAAAACATTGGCAGATATAGGAGGCAATGCTGCATAACCTTGTCAAGTGTTGAGAGTTGCTTCAATCCTGGAGGGGCCTTCAAAACTTCCTTAAGTATGGAAGGCTGTCGGTACATTGGAATTGAATCAATGCAATTGAGTCAGATGGAAAACAAAAAAGGTGGATATTGACTTCTAATTGCTTAGGTGAATGCGTGAGATACACTGTGACTACATTCTATCGTCACCATCATTATAAACAATATGAGCCTGACTCTGCTCACTGCAGGGCAAATGAATCTCTCGTGTTCTGCAAATCAATTTGGTCTTGTATTTTCTCCTGCCACGTTATACCTGTGAAAAGTCTGACCAGAAGTCTGATCTCATTTCCCGACGCCTTAGTTGGCGTTGGAATCTCATGGGCCTACTTATTTTTCAGTCTTCCCTTCGTATGTTTGCCTTATTTGGAAATTCAGTTGGTTACCCTTATTTGGTAAGCCTTCAGGTATCTGCTTCTTAGGTAAGTGCCAGCAAGATGCCGCTGTATATACCTTCCTCCTGGGGGTTCCAATGACTGCTGTTATTCTTGAACATCTTTGCGCTTTGTGCACATTCTACCCAGCCCTCGTAAGCGCATCTAAACTTTTCTTTTTCTTCATATGCACCATTACTTTAGGAAGCCCTTTTTTTTCATCCTACGTGCAATGTGGGAAACTTGCTTGCTTGCTTGCTTCCTTTCTTTTGTGGCTCTCACCCACTAAGGGGGATTGGCCAAGAAGCCGGTGGGTAATGCAAGTAAATACCTATAGATTTTTTAGTTTAGGAGAATATGATTACTGTCTTTTGACTGTGAAATTAATTTCGCGCAATGTAAAAAAGAAAAAAAGGGGGAGAGAAAAGGGGGGAAACTGATTATGAATGTATAAATAACCTTTATTTCTTTCTTCTATTTATTCGTGCTTTAGTGGTCGTTAATGATGATGATACTGATGTACTACGTGACTGGCTCACACTCATGCAGTGGAAGTGACCAAAATTGTCAAATTAAAAAAAATTGAATATGTGAATTGTATACCTCTTGCAAAATTTTATATTTATGGCTATTGAAAATTATGGAATAATTGACAACAGGAACTTCTCAGTTTAGAGTAATAACCACTATGAGTCAAGTAATCATTTTCAGACAATGAAGCTGACATCTATGTGATAGTCGCCTAACGAGGATGAAGCGTCCTTGTCACCTTCATGATGGCGTTTTTTCGTTATTAGGAGTTGATCATGGACGAACTTTTAAAATAAATTTTGTAGAGTAACTTTTCAATAATTGGCTGCAATAGGAAAGGAAAACTTTATTTTACAAGTCATACAGGACAATTTGGTGCACGAAGAACTACGCGACTTCAAAGGATGTGCCACGGGGTAACGTTTTTGTTTCAGCAAAACGAGTAAGATAATCTGTCGCAACTATAATCCATTTGTTCCCAGAGGACGACAAAGAGAATGGTCCAAGAAGGTCCATTCCCACGAGGTCAAACGGTGTCTGTGGTGGTGCGATTCTGGAGCAGGCCTGCGGGTCTCACAGGCGGAGTCTTGCGACGCTGGCACTCACGGCAGCCTTTCACGTATCGATGTACACTAGTTGATAGTCGCGGCCAGTAATACTGTTGGCGTACTCTGGCGAGAGTTCGCGAATAGCCCAAGTGTCCTGACGTGGGCTCGTCGTGGCACGCAAGGAGGATCTCGTCCCGCATTTCGGTAGGAACAACGAGTAGGAAGGCTTTGTCGCTACCACAGGCGTTTTTCTTGTAAAGAATGCCTCTTCTTAAACAAAAAGAGGACAGTTCGCGAGCAATGTGTCGAGGGACCTGAGAGTTCCGGCCTTCCAGAGAATCAATAGCTGGGCGTAATTCGTCGTCTGCCCGCTGTTTTGACGTAAATTCGGAATCGCTGACTGCTCCGAGAAAGGCATCTTCATCCTCGGAGCCCCTGACAGCGTGCCCCACAGACGCTCGAGAAAGCGCGTCGGCCTCTTCATGTTTGCGCCCTGACCTGTACACAATCGTAATATCGAACTCCTGCAAACGCAAACTCCCCCGAGCGAGATGGCCTGATGGATCTCTGAGATTTGCCAGCCAGCAGGGCGAGTGGTGGTCAGTCACCACTTTGAAGGGACGACCGTAGAGGTAAGGCCGAAACTTGGTCGTCGCCCACACGACTGCGAGGCCTTCTTTTTCAGATGTAGAATAGTTGGTCTTGGCTCGAGAAATAGTACGACTGGCGTAAGCTATCACATGTTCAACTGCCACCGTGTCGTTGTACAAGGACAGCGCCAAGTCCGACGTTGCTGGCATCTGTATGAATTTCTGTAGCAGCGTCCGCATCAAAATAGGCAAGAACAGAGGCTGTTTGCATTCTCTGCCGTAGCTCTGTGAACGCTGCATCTTGTTCTGCGCTCCAAGTAAAAGGCACGTCATCTCGGGTGAGTCGCGTAGGAGGTTCAGCTATCTTCGAGAAGTTGGCGATAAATCGGCGATAATACGCGCACAAGCTGAGAAAACGGCGTACTGCTCTTTTATCTGATGGAACAGGGAAGGCGGCGACAGCAACAGTTTTGTCTGGATCAGGTCACACTCCATCCGCACTAATGACATGTCCCAGAAATTTCAGCTCTTCGTAGCCGAAATGGCATTTTTGGGGTTTCAGCGTGAGTTTAGCTGTGCGAATGGCGTCCAGAACCTTTCTCAGACGCTTCAGATGTTCTTCAAAGCTCTCGGAAAAGATGACCACATCATCGAGGTAGACAAGGCAGCTATGCCACTTCAAGCCAGCGAGAACTGTGTCCATCATCCTCTGAAAAGTAGCTGGGGCAGAACAGAGGCCGAAGGGAAGAACACAGAATTCGTAAAGTCCGTCTGCAGTCACAAACGCGGTTTTTTCTCGGTCTCGTTCATCCACTTCAATTTGCCAATAGCCACTCTTTAGATCGATGGACGAAAAATGCTTCGCGCGTCGTAATCTGTCGAGAGAGTCGTCGACCCGTGGAAGCGGGTAAACGTCTTTTTTCGGGACGCTATTAAGCTTCCTGTAGTCAATACAAAATCGCAGCGTACCGTCTTTTTTCTTCACTAGAACGACTGGCGAGGACCAAGGGCTCTTGGATGGTTGAATAATCCCGTCATGGAGCATATCTTTTACTTGTGTCTGAATAGCTGCACGTTCTTTGGAAGAAACGCAATAAGGCTGCTTCCGGATGGGGCGGACGTCATCGTCGGTAATAATTCGATGCTTGGCGAGGTGTGTTTGACGAACTTTGGAAGAAGAGGCGAAGCAAGACCGAAACTCTCTTAAAAGGTCATGATGTGCAGCCTTTCTTTTGTCTAACAGCGTCGAATTAATGTCGATGTGGTCTAGAAGTTCTTCTTCCTCGTGCGTTTCCTCGGACGCGAAGCGCTCCGTGACGTCAGCAACAGGGTCTCCATAGGCTACGGTGGTTCCGCGGAAAAGATGCCAGTGCTCGTAGTTGAAGTTCGTAACTAGTATTTGCGACTATCCGTTACGGACACGCACAACACTTCGGGCGGCACATACGCCTTGCAGTAGCAGAAGTGATTGGTTGCTTTCAGCCACCACGTCACGGTCTCGGAGGTCTTCACAAATGACTTCGATGGGAACAGTCGCTCGAGGCGGCAGCGTCACACTGTCGTCAGCAACACGCAGCGCAGGTCTACGGCAGTTATCAGCGTCTCGATCTGTTGCGCCTTGGGTCGAGAAGGTCACAATGCGCTCACAAAGATTTATGATGGCACCGTATTCCCGAAGGAAGTCCATGCCGATAATCAGCTGACGTAAACAGTCGCGCAGAACGAGGCAGCCGAGCACAAACGTTGACGCACGAATTTTCACTCTTGCCGAACAGCGACCCAGTGGTGTTACAACGTGTCCTCCAGCAGTTCGAATTCGTGTTTCATTCCACGGCGTAATCACTTTCCTGAGATCTTTTGCTAGCCTCCCGCTGATAATCGAATAGTCTGCACCAGTGTCTATCAATGCATTGACCTGAAAACCGTCAATCAGCACAGGTATGTCAAGTGACACGCGGTCACTGGGTTCAGATGTGGATTTCGGCGTTTCCTCGGTATTGCGATTATTCTCTGATGGAATGTTTTACGTGTTGCGTGCAAGCGTCGATGGGAGGTCTTCCGCACTTTGAGTCCCAGTGACCTTGCCCCCGAAGGCCGCTGCCTTCAGTTTTCCCGACGAGGGCTTGGAGAGCGTTCCCGTGCCGTCACCTCGAAACGTGACCCAGTGGCTGTGGGTCTCCTCGGAGATGGTGACCGTGATTGCCTTCGTGTAAAGGGTGCACGCTGTTGCGCGAGATACTCTTCGATATCCCTCGGCCTTTGAACAATTTGGGGTCGAGGTGAATTGACGGAAAATCCACGCAGGCCAAGTTGCCGGTATGGGCTTTCGCGGTAAATGTGACCAGCCTCACCGCAATAATAGCAGAGGGGTCGTCTGTCCGGCGTGCGCCAGAGATCAGACCTACGCATCTCTGCACGGCGACCATCAATGTCCAAACCAGCGTGCGCCGACTGAATCGCGACTGATGGCATCATTGTCTGGATCGGGACGTATGGCACTGTCTGAAGCGGAACGTGCGGCACTGTCTTGATTGGGGCCTGTGGGACTGTCTGGATCGGGACGTGCGGCACTGGCTGGGTCGGGACTCCTTGACCAGAACAAGCGTGGCAGATCGCAAGGCTTCCGCGTACGTACGACGGTGACTGTCAGTAGACACAGGAGCCGTTTCCGGATCGACCAACATCGGCGGAAAACGATGGGCGTGCAACACCTGTTGGACCTCGTCACGGATGACGCTGATGATAGAACCAACGTCGATTAGCCTTCTCCCGTACATCTTTTCTATTTCTTCTCGGACGACAGATCGGATGATCTCGCGAATCCATTCGGGGCTCTTGCTCCCAGGAGTGGCGAAAATTTCTGGAGTTGAGGCAGCATTCACTTGAATGTCAAACAGGGCAGACCGTTGGTGCAGTACTTGTTCCATTGTTGCCGCTTCAGTAAGGAACTCAGCAACACTCTTGGGGGGACTACGCACCAAACCAGCAAAAAGTTGTTCCTTCACACCACGCATGAGGTGGTGCAACTTTTTTTCTTCTGCCATAGCAGGATCCGCTCGCTTGAAAAGCCGTGTCATGTCCTCAACGTACATCGAGACGGTCTCGTTTGGCATCTGGATGCGTGAATGTAGTGCACGCTCCGCCCGTTCGCGGCGGTCGGGACTCCTGTAGGTCTCCAGAAGGCGACGCTGGAACTCGCGCCAAGATGTCATAACATCAACCCTGTTCAAAAACTACGTCTTGGCACCGTTCTTTAAGCAAGTGTACACGTTGCGGAGCTTCGCGGCATCATCCCAGTAATTTATCGCTGCGACATGTTCAAACTCACTCAGCCAGTCGTCAACATCTTCATGCTGCTCTCCATGAAAGGGGCTAGGCATCAGCGGGTTCTGTGCGGTGCAGTAGATCGGCGTGGAAGGTGTCGGAGCTTGCATGGGATCTTGTGGCGAAGTCATAGTCGCTGCGTCAGTGGTTAGTGTCTCAGGTGGTAGGCCTCGTTGGCGGCGGCTTACTCTGTGAAAAGGAGTGTCCACGGGTGCAGGGCTTGTGTTCCGGCTGCTGGGTGGGATCTTGGGCATCGGGTGGATCGTGAGACGTTGTACCCAGCAACTCCACCAGTCTTGTCACGTTTCTTAAGACAAATTTGGTTTAATGGGTTCGTTGATTCGACTAGCCAAGCAGCAGCTCAGACAGATCGTCGTTGTCTTCTTTCACTCCTGGATCTCAACCAAGCATATCAATATGATTGCCTTAGCTGATACTTTTTTCTAATAAATGGTCTTTTTCTTTTCAGTTTTATATTTTCATTCATTCGACGTTGCAATCGACAGTGCGGCGAACATCCTTCGTGGGTTTTGAGATACTTCCCCCTATGTTAGGTGTTGGGAACCTTTGTGGCGAAAGGCCGAGTTGCATGAAGGCAATTTGGCAGGATCCGGGTGGCCAACCGAAAAAGGGTGGGTGGCTTCACTGGCAATGACAAAAAATTTGACCCATTGACAAATGTACAAAACTGCAAAGAAAATTGCTTATTTTCAGCACGAGTGTGCTAAGGTTGCAATTTAAAAACACGAGTAGGAATGTAAACTGGAAGTAATAAATCTGTGTTTGTAACTCACCTCTTCTGAGATAGAAACTGGCCACGGGAGTCTTCAGTGTCGAGAGAAAAAGGTGGAGGGGGAGCACCGACAGCGTGCCCGTACCGCACGTTTTCAACCCCTACGCCAGGTCACGAAACCAAGCAATATAGTGTGGTTGCGGTGTCATCATACGAAAGAAACAAATAACTAAAAAAATTGGTGCACTTTCGTACTGTTTATGCCGTTGTAAAAAAGCAAAACATTAGGCTTGCGAGAAACTGTGGGTGATTTTCGTCGCTCCTTCACTACTACAGCTTCCACCATAACCAATAACACTGGAGTATTGAGTGAAGGGCCAACCAGAAACCAGACAACCTCTCGTGCTTTCTTGCGCTCTTCCGTGAAGAGGAAAAAAATCTGCACGTGAGCAGCTTGCTTCGTGGCCTGGTATAGAAGAAGAAGTGAATTCATTCCCAGGCGTCTTCGAAAACTTCCATCAAATCAAAACAACGCAGTAAAGATGACGGATTCTCTTTCAGTTTGTGCAGCTCTGACGGCTTCAGAGAACTCTCGAATTCTAAGCACATTCAAAACATTAGTACCCCCGCAGTTGAGACTCCTGAGATTACTATGGGTTCCGGGACACTGTGGATTAAGAATAAATGAATTGGCCGATTCCTTAGCACGAGCCGCACTTGATGGGCCAGTTTTGTCCATACTGCCAGATGTTGAATATATCACGGCAATAAGATATCGAAAATCAGCAATCTCCACTGATACGATAGAAAAAGTAACTACACGGACAGACTATAACCACCTCATGTTTCCATGGCAACCCCACTGGAGTGAGTCCAGAAAGCTCGAAGTCTTAATTACTAAATTTCCATGTCGTGTCCCCCCTCTAAACATGTATCTACACAGAGCTGGTCAGACAACATCACCCCTCTGCGCATACTGCGGAGAAATGGAATCACTAGATCATTATTTTTTTATTGTCGCCGCTACGAGATACATAGAAAAAGGTTACTAGTTATGCCATTTCGGAAAATAGGCCTTAGATTAACGGCGGAAACGGCGCTAAACTTTGGCGCCTCAGCTTTGGGACATTGCCACAGGGATGCTTTCAATGCCGTTTGCGATTATATTCAGGCAACCAAGCGTATACCTTTGTGATCTTCAATCAAAAAAATTATTTATTACTCCCCAGGGCAGAGTGAAGTAAACGCAGCTGAGTGCTAATCATAACACCTCAAATCTCAAAATTGCTCAACTTGATTTTTTTTCGTTTGCTCTTTTTATGTTGTTTTTATTTTTACATTAGTCTTATTATAATACCGATTCATTACACATAGTTAAAATGATTACAGAAAAACTGCACTACACTTTCTTGGCCAATCCCCCTGAGTGGGTATGAGCCAGCCTCCCAGGGAAACAAAACAAAACAAAACCCAGGCGTCATGTCGGACTTCAGCAAGGCCTCACCGAAGGACGTCGAACGTGAAAAGTTGCGTCAAAAGCTAACGCCGAGGCACCAATTTCATCGTAAGTAATGATTTCTCTTTTTGCTCGAGTCGTAAGAGCAAGCGGTCATAGCATTGAAAATTTCCTAAAGGAACTGCAGGATTGGGCGTGTTGATACACGGTCGAGAGTGCAAATCAGCGCAACCGAAAGGAGGAGGCCGAAGAGAGCACACACAGAGCAACGAAGTTCCAACAATTTCTTGTTGGATAACAATTGAAACCTCAGCGCTATTATAATATTATAATTTTTATTTACAAATACTTCAGGCCCTACTCGGGCCCAAGCATTAGTGGGAATATCATTAAAAAATACCCACAATAAAGCTTAGAACTATCGACAACTTAAGTATCAAACCACAATTAACAAGGAAAGGAAAATGGAAAAATAAATATGCTTCGCAATAACAAACACACAACATTATAAGTGATAAAACATGCACGTACAATGTTTCAACACGTGAGATAAACCCTATGCATAAAAAGTCAACGCCAGAATCAACTGCAACAGAGATGTTAGCATACGCAACATTACATATAAAATAAAAGCTTATTTAAAGACACAACAAATGATTCAGCTGCGTTAGCGTTTACTGCTTCTTCGGGTAATTTATTTCATTGATATATAGCACGTGGAAAAAGGAAATACTGATGCATATCAAGATTACTAAACGGCTGCTTCATTGTTGTGTTGTGGTTTGCACGACCAGACCGAATGGGGGGCTTAGTTATGTAGTTTTCACGCGGTATTTTATTGATTGATTGATTGATTGATTAATTGATTGGTTGATTGATTTTTGGGGTTTAACGTACCAAAACTACCATGTGATTATGAGAGACGCCGTAGTGGAGGGCTTCAAAAATTTCCACCACCTGGGGTTCTTTAACGTACACCCAAATCTGAGTACACGGGTCTTCAACCTTTCCGCCTCAATCGGAAATGGAGACGCCACAGCCGGGATTCAATCCCGCGACCTGCGGGTCGGCAGCCGAGTACCTTAGCCACTAGACTACAGTGGCGGGGAACGTGGTATTTTGTAGTGACGTGGTACACCTGATATAAAAATTTCAAGTGAGATACAGGTCTGCGATGAGCTAGTTTTTTTTCAATTTGGCCCTGTCGTGAAGAACTGACACACCGAAAAAAACGTAAGTATGTAGTGTATATATAAGCCTCAAAGCCAAGTTTTGTACTCTAATTTCCGGATCAAGTACTTTTGGTGTGGGCAGCAGATCAGATCCGCATATTCTAATATCGGGAATGCACCACGGTGCAAGGTCCAACCTGCTGACCCGAAGGTCGCAAGTTGTAGCACGAATGCTTGGAAGTTTGTTAGATGATGTAATTGGCCCAACTTTCAGCACTAGAACGACTTCACGTAATTCTGAATCACTGTGACATTTGCCGGGAAACCTGACGATAAATTCGTGTTTGCATTACGCAGATACAAGATCGTGGGACCTTCTCGGCTATTTCTTGCCACTGTACCTCTCCCCGTTCCTCTACTTTGGCGGAAAGGTAAGTCATTTTTTGGAAATTTTAATTAAATTTCGCGACACGCTTTACGCGGTGCCAACGCTTTGAGGGAAAACGTACTCGCAGGTGAACGTTTCTTTTTCGTGTGGTGGAAAAATTGAAAGTGGTATGTAATCTAAACAAATGGGAATCTGAAGTATCAAACCAACATGACAACGTTTGAAATCGCTTCATTTGAGTAAGAGATTCTTCACTTAATCTGCAGGACGCTGAAGTAGCTTAACCAGGAGGTTTCATAAAGGAAGCGATAAAGTAGTTTGTATTTCAGACTAACATTTTTGAACGCGATGATGTCAAATACTCATAAAGGCAAGCTGGACAAGCTGGTAATAAAACATAATTTTGCTTAGTGTAGTGTGACTCAGAAGGATGAATAAAAACTAACGGACGCAGATAAGCTCCGACTTACAAGTCTTTTTTCCTTCAGAAACATGAAGTTTCTAAGTACAGAAAGATGATCACGTTGCGCTTACATGTTTTTGAAAGGATTTGATTTATTTATATCATTAAAAAATCTCACTTCACTATTCAGAGAAGTCGAGGCCTGTTGTCAGTCAGTGCTTGTCTATGTCCGTTTTTTTTGTCTTCTGTCCGAGTCACCCTGCTTACGGCAAAATTATGTTTAGGGCGTTTAAGAACTCGTTTTGGTGAAATTTGGGTGTCAGCGTCGTTAATTGTAAGCGAAAAATCGGTGTTGCGCGGAAGCGAGAAAGCGCGATGAATAGAAATAATAAAATTCATTTTGTATGAGCTGCAATCTAACTCAAGTGAAGCTACGCCAGCGCTCAAAACTGTTTCAATAAAAAAAGAGAGAAGTTCATCATATCCGCGTTAAAGTAAAAAAAATAACAGTGAAGCTTGTTAACCTTAGGGGCTTACCCCGACTTTTTGGTTGATGTTAGGTCTTTTCTTGGTGTGGACAAAATAGAGTGGAACCACAGCCTTTTCCAAACCATGCAAGAACGTCGAATCTGCAGCGACAGAACTAGGGTGCGAAGCTGGCTGTGGCACCACCAGTAGAAAGCGCTGGCGTTTCGTAGCTCGTACTCGGCTTGCGTCACGCCAGGAAACTCGGCCCGGCGTTTGAGCAGACTGTCTTCACCGGATGGCGCACCTGATAAGCTATGGCGACAATAATTCTTTTGTAGATACCCAAGTTATTTTAAAGCTCCACTACAATGTCGAAGTGCCCACCGAGGATATGACTGGCCAATGAAAAGGTTATGCAAACGGGACCAAATCGTGCTATCACGTTTTGCTCTTGAAAAAGCAGCTCAGATGTTCTCCTACCTTCTTGTCGCTACCTTCGGGTTATACCGGTATTAAGCCTTCAATGCGTAAGCGTTTTCTCTAATAAAATCCGCCAGTTTCTGGCAACGCCTCCTCCTGTGTTCTTTATGCGGTGACGTCGCCTTATACATGCCTTTTCAAGTCATGAGCCATAAGTTCGTTTATATGATAGCATTTGAAATAACCTAAACGAATTACTTGTTGATTTCGCAGCAAAAACAATTTTTGCTTCAATTTGTTCTTTTTTTTTGTTCGTGTGCTGGGCCACCATTGCAGGGTGCCTACCTTTATGCGGCCTTTCTCCCGTTAAGCTGGTTGGTGGTGGGCACACTGCCCAAGGCTCTTGCGGGGTTCGTGCCCGTGGTGCTGCTGCCGCTGCTCCGTTTGGAAGCGGATGACAATTTCGTCGCACGCTACTACTCTGTGAGTTGATCGATGCATGCTGAACGCTGTAAACTCATTAGCGGCGCCATGTCTTCAAATAACTTTTCTAAAGTGTTCTAGTGACATTAGCGTGAGCTCAATGTTTCCTCAGGCCGACCCTGCATGTACAGTTTACATTTTTGTTGAGGAGCCTTGAATGTGCAGCGATTTCAGGCTCAGCAATGCGCATATTATATTGGATAGCAATTATATGGGACATTCGACGCGTTTTACCCGCGGGTACAAGCGCACAATCGGCGGCGACAAAAGCGGCTGAAGCAGACATCAAACGAGCCGGCCCATGTCCCTGTAGTTCGGAGGAAGCATGCGATGACATCATCCCGCGTTTATACATAAACCACCAAATGCTGTGAAAACCGAATGAAAACATTGCACCCATCTTGATGAAGTGTGAAATGATGCGGTGGAGGAGGGCCTGGTGGTGTCATTAAAGGTGTTCATGGCGGGGGATGAAAAAGGGGCCTAATGTCAGTTGCTTCAACTATCCTGCGCACACAGCCTGTGAACCGAGATATCATGACCACGACATCGCCTCGAGATCAATGGAATAGAGCTCCCCTTGTTTGTAAGCTTGAACGTCTACCTAGCATACTCCTTTGAAAGTAAAGGTCGCTTGCTTGTTTGATGACTCACTGAACTGAATGAATGAATGAATTATATAACCTTGTTCTAATCTACTCACTGACAATGATACGGCTGACATAGACGAAAATTGCAATCCCATGATGAGCTTTGATCAGGAAAAAAACGAACGTGGTCATGCGCGTGTCATCTCGTAAGAAATTAGCAGAAGGTTCATAAGTTTGCACGTGCTATTGTTTCAGTTTACTTTTCGTAGAAGTGATAGACAGTGCGGAGGTAGCTTCCCTCCCCAGGTTGTCGAAATTTCGGGAGCCCTCCACTGCGGCGTTTCTCATCATCATATGTTGATTTTGGGACCTTCATCAGGTATCTTCCCTCAATAGAGTTGCTATACTCCTTTACCTCAGTGTTTTGCAGAGTTCCCTATTGGCGCGTTCGCAGCACGACGTACTTACGGCAGCGGCGCTCTTTTCGCTCGCTGTTCGCTCCAAGAGCCAGCTGAGCGATCTGCTGAAGCGGATGTCACTCAGCGTGGGCCTCGCGTTCGGCCTGCACGTGCGGTGGCTCTTCTTCAGCGTCTCGCTGCTCGCCTTCCTGGTCGGTCTGGTGCCCTCCGAGGGTCCCGCATCCGTGCTGTTCGCGTGCCTCGTGGACACCATGATTCGCATTTGGTACGACGACACCATTCGCATGTTCAGTCTTCAAAGCGGTGCCTTCGGCATTCGGCGAGTCAGCGAAACACAGTGAGTATACCGCAGACACATCTAAGCCAAGGCGATGCTGACTCAAGGTTCGAGGGTGAAACCGCATTGGCTAACAGATGCTGAAACAGCCCCATCAGCCCAACTTTATTGAGATGGCGACTATGCGGACAATCGATGCGCATTTTTTAAAACTACAGTCTTTCTTGGGGTTCTTAGACGCAAAAATGTCTGTCTGTCTGTCTGTCTGTCTGTCTGTCTGTCTGTCTGTCTGTCTATCTGTCTGTACAATTGTCTGTTTGTCTGCCATACGAATGCCCCAAACGACACCAAGCGATACACCAAACGGCCAACCCTCGCAGCTCCCACCCATATTGTTCAAGTTTCAGCGCTCATATTTATGCTATTATCAACTAAAAAGCAATCATTGAGCATATCTGAGGCACCATAACAACACGCCTATAATTTGTATGTGTGTCTTTATACTAGAGAAGGCATACATAAATAATTCTAAGGACCGTAGCGTTCATCATGCTGCGCTGATAGTGCAACGCGATGCTCAAAAAAGCCAGTGTTTCCAACGCTTTAAAGACTACGGTCCCTAGATGAAACAAGCAACTTGTTTCATCTAGGGACCTTAGCTACGACAGCACGGTGGTGGCGCCTGCCCGTCGCTTTGCGTTCTACATCTCATCGCCTCCGAGACAGGCGCGCATCTTTCTCCGTGGGCGCGCACGTGGCGTACACCTTCCTTCGTCTTTGAAGATAACTGTCAGAGCGCGATCGTGTCTAACGTGCCTCGATGCTCTCGTTCGTCTTTGCTGAACGAATCGAGACTCTCTAACGCAGCTCTTTCAGAATACAATTCATCGATTTTCTCGCGCAGAACATATATTACGCCTTTTTGCAATCTCTCCACACGGAAGACTACCGTCTTTTGACGACATTTGCAGTGAACAATGCAAATACGGGGCCATTTTTTTCCAAAAATAGCTGCCCCGTGATGTCGTAGAGTCATCATCCCAATTCATCATCAACATAATCATCATCATCATCATCATTATCATTTTCTACAGTCAACACACTGTGGCGACGCAAAGCGGTGCTTCTGTGTGCGGTGCAGAGAGCGCATGCGCCCGCACGAGAAAGTTATCTTCGAGAGGAAAGGTGATAATAAATGTCAGTTGTTGTTTGTGACGCGAGTTGTTCACGTGCGCAGCTGTGCCGAGCGACGCGTCTTAACATTGTTGACCCGGGCGTGAAATACAGACACAGCGACCGGAGTGTCGAACCAGCCGCAATATGTATTCAACGTCCACGACCGACGCCCCTCTGACAGTCTCCTCAGTCGACGGTAAGCTGCCCCCTTTTTGGACTGCGGACCCCGCACTTTAGTTCATACAAGTGAAATCTCAGTTCGCAGCCAGACGAATCACCGCAGTCCTTACGAAATACCACTACGTAGTCAGCAGTCTGCCGCCCGCCATAGCCAGTGAAATCAGCGATCTGTTGCTCGCACCACCTGTGGAAAACGCATATGCAACGCTAAAAGAAACCCTTATTCGCCGAGTTACGCCCTCCGAACCACAACGACTGCAGCGATTGCTTCGCGGCACGGAACTCGGCGACCGTACTCCTAGTCAGCTTTTGCGGCACATGCAACAGTTGCTTGGCGGAACATCAAACTTGATAGATGGGGTATTGCTCCGAGAACTTTTTTTGCAAAAGTTGCCTGCAGGCGTCCGCATGGTCATCGCGGCCTCAGAGCACAAATATTTAACCGCAGCCGCCGAACTTGCTGACAAACTGGTAGAAATGACACCACCCACACCCATGGCTGCCGTGCAAGCGCAACAGCCTCTAAACGAACTTCAAGAGATGCGTGAGGAGATTGCTCGACTCGCCGAAACAGTATTAGCTTTGCACGCTAGCAGGAGGGCGCAAACGATAACCGAGCCTAACACGCCGCTATCACAACAGCAGCACGAGCATATCTGCTGGTATCATCGGAAGTTCGGAAGTAGTGCGCGTAAATGTGTCCCACCGTGCGCGCACTCGGGAAACAGCCGCGGCAGGCACTGAGGGCGACCAGTGCTACTACGTTGCCTCCAAGTCGTCCCTCAGTATTTTTTATTACCGACCGCAACAACGGAGTACGTTTCTTAGTGGACACAGGCGCCGAGGTGAGCGTTATACCGGCGTCACAAGCTGAAAGAAAGAAACCTAGTAAATCGCCCTTGCAAGCTGTCAATAACACGGTGAGAACAACATATGGCCATCGTTCACTGTCGCTGAACTTCGGTTTCGGCAGAACGTTTAGCTGGGTGTTCATAGCTGCTGATGTCAAATTTGCCATACTAGGCGCAGACTTTCTCCAGTTCTTCGGTCTGTTGGTCGACGTCCGCAACAAACGGCTTCAAGATCCCGTTTCTCGGGGAGCGGTACAAGGCACGCCGTGTTGGCACCCCCCTATATGCCCGGCCTTGCTTAGTCCGGCTGGAGAAGCGTACTTCACCGCAATACTACAAGAGTTCCCAGAGCTGACATGACAGTCTCAGGCATTTCCAGAAGTATAGCACGGCGTCCTGCATCACACCGAAACCACAGGCCCACCGGTGTATGCGCGACCACGGCGCCTGTCACCCGAGAAGCTGCGGTTGGCTCGACAGGCGTTTGCCCACATGATGGAACTCAGGATAGTACGTCCTTCATCCAGCCCATATGCGTCACCTCTTCACATGGTCCCAAAATCAACAGACTGTGATTGGCGCCCTTGCGGGGACTATCGAGCGCTGAACCGGGTAACCGTGCCAGACCGTTACCCAGACCCGCACATTCATGACATGACCAGCTTCCTGCATGGTACTACCATTTTCTCTAAAGTAGATCTAGTGCGAGCGTATAATCAGATATCCGTAGCACCGGAGGATATCCCCAAGACCGCAATAACAACGCCGTTCGGAATGTTCGAGTTCCTACGCATGCCTTTCGGCTTACGCAACGCCGGCCAAACTTTTCAACGGTTTATGGATGGCGTTGTCCGTGGCCTCGACTTTTGCAAGGTATACCTCGATGATCTTTTGATTGCTAGCAGCACTCCTGAAGAGCACGAGCGGCATCTGCGCTACGTACTTCAGCGACTGACAGAGAACGGCATCGTTCTCAATACGGCAAAGTGCGTGTTTGGGGTACCGACACTATCATTTTTTGGGCCGCAGCATTTCATGTTCCACAGTACACCCCCAGAAGGACAAGGTGGAAGCAGTACGGCAGTTTCCACAGCCGAAAACCTCCGCCAGCTTCGAGAGTTCCTGGGACTCGTGAATTTCTACCGTAGGTTTATCCCGAAATGCGCCAACAGCCTTCACCCTCTCCACAGCCTACTTGCGGCATCTGGATCTAAGCCAACTTCTATTCAGTGGAACGACCAATCCACACAAGCATTCCGGATGATAAAGGAAGCTCTCGCAAATGCTACCATGCTCACGTACCCGCAGCTGGGTGTTCCTCAGTGCGTCATGGTGGACGCCTCCGATGCAGCAATTGGAGACGTGTTGCAGCAGAGGGTGAGCGGAGTGTGGCGACCAATTTCCTTCTTCTCCAGAAAACTGAGCCCGTCCGAACGAAGGTACCGCACCTTCGGTAGGGAACTTCTGGCCATATACGCGGCTATCCGGCATTTCCGACATTATGTAGAAGGACAAGAATTTTTTGTGCTCACGGATCACAAGCCACTCACCTACGCATTGCGTGCGAACTCCGATTCTGGTGCGCACGTGGCACGAGAGCTCCGCCAAATGTCGTACATCGCAGAGTTCACGACAGATATACGCCATGTTAGTGGTATGGATAATGCTGCTGCCGACGCTCTTTCGCGTGGTCCAGTGAATGCCATCAGCCTGCCGAGCGGCGTAGACTTCACCACACTTACGACGGCTCAACGCAGTGATGGAGAATTGAAGCGTATACTGACGTCTTCAACCAGCGCCTTGAAGCTGCAATGGTTGGCAGAACCCACAGGATTCGTTTGCTGGGACATGTCTACAGGCAAGGCCCGACCGTTCGTCCCCTCGAACCTCCGTCGCAGCACTTTTGACTTGCTGCACAGCCCGGCGCATCCTGGGATTCGAGCCACGCAACGGCTATGCACAGCGAGGTTCGTGTGGCCAGGAATAAACCGGGATGTCCGATACTGGACACGAGAGTGCATCGCATGCTAGCGCTCCAAAGTTAAGCGACATACTGTGACCCCCTTGGGATCCTTCCCTCTGCCGGACTGTCGATTTGCCCATGTGCATGTTGACATTATGGGACCACTGCCGTTGTGCCAGGGGCAAAGCTACTTGCAAACCTGCATCGATCGCTTCACGCGATGGCCGGAGGCTGTGCCCATTCCAGACATGACTGCTGATACCGTCGCCCGCGCATATATCTTCCACTGGGTGGCCCGCTTCGGAGTGCCGGCAACCGTGACTACGGATCGCGGAACACAGTTTGAGTCCGCCCTGTTCGCAAGCGTCACCCGGCTCTTGGGTACTCACCGCATCAGAACAACTGCGTACTATCCGATTAGCAACGGTATAGTGGAAAGGTTCCATCGCCATCTGAAGACGAGCCTGACGGCTACTGCGAGTCACAGTTGGGTAGAGGCACTGCCGTTTGTTCTGTTGGGCGTTAGGACGGCTCTGAAAGCAGATATCGGATGCTGCTCCGCTGATCTGGTGTACGGAACAAAGCTTCGCCTCCCGGGGGAGTTTTTCACTACCAGTAAGGACGAAAACGTGTACGTGAACGCGGACTACGTAGCGCGACTGCGAGACATCATGAGCAAGCTACGCGCTGTTCCTCCACGTCCGCCCGCAGCCCGGCCAGTCTACGTGAACCGCGAACTCTCCTCCTGCTCTCACGTGTTTTTGAGGCACGACGCCGTACAGCCTCCACTCCGGCCCCCGTACGACGGGCTTTTCAAGGTGCTGCGACGGGCAGACAAGCACATTACAATCGACAGAGGTGGTCGTCATGACGTGGTTTCTCTAGACTGCGTAAAATCAGTACACGTGGACTCCGACAGCGAAGCACCTGCACCACCTCGAGCTCCATCTTCGCAGGCACCCCCGGCAGGCCACGTAGCGCAGCCCCAACAAGTCCTCAAACGGTTTACGCGGAGTGGACGGTGTACGAGACCCCCGGTGCGCATGAACTTATGAACCGCAGTGGGTCGTCCGAGTGCGGCCATTGTGCGCGCACTCACTAGGGGGGGGAGTACTGTGGCGACGCAAAGCGGTGCTTCTGTGTGCGGTGCAGAGAGCGCACGCGCCCGCACGAGAAAGTTATCTTCGAGAGGAAGGGTGATAATAAAAGTCAGTTGTTGTTTGGGACGCGAGTTGTTCACTTGCGCAGCTCTGCCGAGCGGGGGGCGCTGCGAGCGCTCGATGGTGACGGACGCACTCCACATCGCCTCCATAGATTTCCTGCTATTTCTGCGGACATCTACCTTGGTACCCCTGAAACTTGGATTTATCGTCACCGCCAAGTTCTCCGCTTCGCCTAGACAACACCTTCGTCCAGGTGGGTCCAGTTTTGACAACTTGAGGGTCGTCCTTCACTCCCGGCTACAACGCCGCCTCGCTAAGGGCTCTCATCCCGGTGATGGCGGCCGCTAACGTGGTTACTGGCTATGATCTTACCTCAAGCCAAATGCTGTCCATGGAGATTTCATCCTCCGTAAACACTATGCCATCAGAAGATGAATACCTCGACAAAATGGTGAGACTGTGGCAACGCAAGCAAGCGAAATCGAAGCCTGCGTCTCAACAACAACGAGTCGCCACAGCGGGCCACCATTCCCCAGCCTTGCAAGGAACGCCGGCGCGCCATCCCTCTGGTGGTGTGCCTACCTCTGCTCCGTCCTCGCAGCCAGCGAAGCAACGCAAGTGGCGTCCGCGTCAAACTCCTCGCCTCTCTCGCGACGACTACATCGTGGTAGTGAAACCTCGCGTTCCCTGCGAGTTACGCACATTTGTCCCGGCGGATCACGCGGGTGACGCAATCCGCAGCTACCTCGGCGACCGGACTACCACGCAAATTCAAGTGTCACCAATCTGGGAACAGAACATCTTAGTCTGTAGCACCACCATTTTGCCTATGGCACAGCGACTCCTCGGGGACTTCCAGCTGCAAGTGGGGGATCAGCAGCTGCCCGTTCGAGGCCATGCCAAGGCACCAGGGGATACATGGAGGGGCGTCATCAACGTAAACTCTGCTGAAAGCCCGAAAAGATAAAGTCTGAACTGTATTGGCCTCGGGGTACTATCCTTGCGGTCCGCAAACTCGGAGATTCCGCGGCGGCGGTGGTGACTTTCGAGGGCACGAAGTTACCCCGCTTCCTCTTCTACCACTGCGTGGCGACGTACATCCGCGCCTACAAGAAAACGGTCCCGGTTTGCACCAAGTGTGGTACCATCGGCCATCGACCACCTCAGTGACCTCACCCCGCTCCAACGCAGTGTGCCAAATGTGGAACCCCCGCACCTGCAGGTCTCAATGCCCACGACTGCCACCCCAAGTGCCTCCTCTGCCACGGCGCCATGAGACTGGGACCAGTGGCTGCACGGCAAAATATCGAAAATATCGGAAATGCAAGAAGCCCTCAACGTCTCCTCGAGGGACCACCTCATGTTCGTCACAGCCAGACAGCGGCACCAACCTGCATCAGTCGGCTCCACCACTCCACGCCGACACTCAGGCATTCCCACCACTCGAAGCACCAGCGGCGGTACCTCAGGTGAGCAGTTGGGCAGGGAAAGCTGCTTCTAAGCCTCTCTCACCCCCTTCTGTCGATCCTCCTTCTCCCGAACTCGCGGCCCTTCGCCAGCAAGTTGCGGCACTTCAAAAGCAAAATTCTCTTTTGACTAAACAACTCGAACTCTTAAATAAGCGACTTCAACCCCAACAACACTGTACTGCAAGCCATCCGGTATTGCCTCCTCTGTCCAGGCGGCTACGCCAGCTACGTCCAAGCTTAGTCCTCGCGCTAAGTCCACTCCCATTAAACCGCCGGTTCAAGCAACCATTTGTACTCCAGCACTCGGAACCGGTGCCACAACTACTCCAGAAGCTCTTGAGGCTCCTGGGGCACCTCAGGTTATCTTGCCCGCTAACCGAATTCTCCCTAGCGAAGAGCGCACCCCGCGCGTAGAGGAACGCCTCACGCGCGTCGAAGCTTCGATTAATCACCTCTTCACCAGCTTCTCTGTCCAATGCATAGTAGTAGAGGTTACCCAGGCTATTCAACCCTGGGCAATCACCCAGTTTCAACCCAAGGCATCGCGTTCCCGCTCCTGCTTGGTGAGTAGTGAGGGTACAGCTCCACGGCGTCGTCGTAAGGTGGCTACCACCACCCCGCCGTCGGACAATCCGGCCTCCGTGCCCCTCCCTGCCTCTGAGGAATCTGAGCGGGACATAGAGGGCCAAATATAAAACCTAAGACAGTCACGATGGCTACCAATCGTACGTCCCGTTCAAACTTTGCGTCTAAATTCGAGATCATACAGTGGAACTCTGGAGGCTTCGGGAACAGGCGAAAGCGTTCACATCTTTCCCTTTTCCTCAGCTCACTTGGCTCTCAGCCAGCCGTCTTGGCGCTCCAAGAATCTGGCCCTGCTCCATCCCTTTCTGGATACTGCTCCTATGTAGGCGGCACCACCACATGCCTCCTCGTGCATAAAGCTTACACGGCGGTACAGATTGACCTCAATCTGGATCTTCCTTACGACTACTGCATGATATCAGTGCTGTCTCAGCGGAGGGGCCAACCATCAATACATATCTTAAACGTGTACTGTCCCCCTCGCCTTGCAAGTGCTTCGCTTGCGCATCTCTTCCATCGGGCGCTGCGTATAGCGGCCTGACAACCACTGGTGATTGTCGGGGACTTTAATGCCCCCAGCCCTCACTGGGGTTACCACTACGAGAAGGCCCGGGGCAGAGAGCTCAAGGAGCTCATTTCCTCGCTGAGCCTGACGCTTCTTACCGATCCGGCAACACCCACACGTTCCGGCAACTCGGTCACGCGAGACACATGCCCCAACCTCTCCCTCACTCGTCACATCAGCGATGCTACATGGGAGAATTTAGGCGAAACCCTAGGCAGCGATCACTTTTTACTCCGCATTTTGTTCACACCGCGGCAGAAAATGCGCCAACACTGGGGCCAAGCCCGTCTCACCGATTGGACTTAGTTCAGAATGCAACCATTCCCCGCCGGCCTCTCCTCGACCGAATATGCAGCGTGGGCATCATACGCTCTCCATATGAAACAAGCGTACACTCACACCCTTGCAACCTCTAATTTGACTCCTGCAATCGATCCACACCTCCTACATCTTTGGCACGCTCGCCGCGGGCTCATAGGGCGCTGGAAACGCTACAAACTTAATCGGAAACTTCGCGCTCGCATTGAGGCGCTCACTGCAGAGGCGGCCGCATACTCCGCACAACTTTCCGATGCTAACTGGGCAGACACCTGTTCGAAGGCTGCAAATCAGATGAGCTCTAAGAGTGCGTGGCGACTCTTTAGAAGCCTTCTTGATCCCTCCACCACCAGGGGAGAAACGCAACGCCAGCTCCACCGTGTTCTGCATGCCTTTCAGGGCACTACGGATGAACTCGCGCGAGAACTTTGTGACCGCTACATCTGCCGCACAAATGATCCCGCAGGCCCAGCATATACGTATTCCGGCGCCCCTAACACCGACCTCGACGCCCCATACACGCTTTCCGATTTACGATATGCACTCACGAAAATGCGACGGGGCACGGCCCCTGGACGCGACGGAATCACAGTATCGCTCCTGGCAAATCTTCCCGACCAAGCACACCTCTCACTACTCCACCTTATAAATTCGATATGGGACGGCTCTCCGCTTCCAACGGAATGGACCACATCGGTCGTGTCATTCATTCCCAAATCAGCAAAGTCCGTTAGTATTGAGGCACTGAGACCCATCTCACTTACGTCTTGCGCAGGCAAACTCATGGAAACCATGGTTCGCGAACGCCTTTCCGCCTACTTGGAGGCCAGGAGGACCTTTGCCGACACGATGTTTGGCTTTCGCCCCCATCTGTCGGCGCAGGACGTCCTGCTCCAGCTTCAACACGATATCATAGAGCCGACTACTATGCGCCATAACGATAAAGCCGTGCTCGCTCTCGATCTCCGCGGGGCGTTCGACAACGTCAAACACAGCACTATACTCACTAACCTGTCTACAACAAACTGCGGGCAGAAGACTTTCAACTACATTCGCGCCTTTCTATCACATCGCACCGCCTTCATTTGCCTTAATTCTACCGAACACGGCCCGTACTTATTAGGCACGCGGGGTACACCTCAAGGGGCAGTCCTGTCTCCTCTGCTTTTTAACCTGGCGATGATGAACCTCCCCTCTCTTCTAAGCGAGGTCGAGGGAATACAACACGCACTATATGCGGACGATATCACAATCTGGACCAACACCGGCTCCTTAGCGCAAATCGAAGAACGCCTGCAAAAGGCTGCCCTTCTGGTGGACACCTACGCAGGTTCATGCGGCCTGGAGTGCTCTCCAGCTAAATCGGCTCTTCTTTCAGTCTCTCCGCTACCGCCGCCTCAAATTTTTCTTCCGTCCGGGCCCGTCCCGTCAGTGCAAAACATTCGGGTTCTTGGCCTTCACCTCACATCGTCTTTGGATCCAAAGGGCACAATAGCAGGCCTCAGATGCACCAGCGAACAGGTGAGCCGCATGATACGGCGAGTTTCTACCAAGCGCGGCGGCCTCCGCGGGTCTCAGTCCCTCCGATTGGCCCACGCGTTTGTGACCAGTCGCGTCCTCTACGCCTTGCCTTACCTTCGCCTGCGTCGTCGACACGAGCACCAGCTGGACGTCCATCTTCGTTCAGTATACAAACGCGCTCTGGACCTACCTATTGCAACTTCCAACAGCCGATTCGTGGCTCTGGGGGTACACAACACCTTTGCAGAGATGCGCGAAGCTCATCGCGTTAACCAAATCAATCGACTGTCGCAGACGCCTTCAGGGCGCCGTCTTCTACACAGACTTGGCCTTAAGCCGATATCTGACCAAGACCCTCTGCAGCCGGTACCAGAGCTCTGGCGTCAAAAGCTATGGGTGGAACCTCTACCCCGTAATATGAACCCCGACCTCCATCCTGGCCGTAGACTAGCACGCGCCGCGGCCCTTCATACGCGACACTCCAATCGTCCTGGTGTTTTCTACGTGGACGTCTCAGGTCCCTCCCCCTCGGGTCACTTCACGGCTGCCGTGATTACAGAGGGCAAACACGTAGATGGCCTCTCCTTTCGAGCAGACACAGTAACGCACGCTGAAGAGGTTGCCATAGCTTTGGCCGCCTCTCACCCTGCCTCACGCACCATCCTGACGGACTCGCGCTCGGCCTGTTCTCAGTACCTTCAGGGTTCCATTGCCCCGCTGGCGGCTAGCCTGCTACAGGCAGCCTCTTGGCGCTTTAACCCTCATCCCATTCGTATAGTCTGGACCCCAGGCCACTCGGGTCTGCCCGGCAACAAGGCGGCAAATGCCGCTGCCCGCGCTTCTCCTGTCCGGGTCGTTGCCCCTCCATGTCCCGAGACGGAATCGGGCAATACCAACCTGACGCGCTTTCGCGAAATTTTGGCTTATTACCGGGCTTCGCGCCGCCTCTACCCGGACCCCGCATGCGGTTTGGAGAAAGCGGACGAACGACTGCTACGCCGCCTGCAGACAAACACCTTTATCAGTCCGGCGGTCGCCAGGCCCTTTTTGCCGGAAATCAATGGCACCTGCTCGACCTGTCATGTCCTCGCCGACACATATCACGTCGTAGCATCGTGCCCAGTTAATCCCGTCCCTTTCTCACCCCCTTTTCCAATGCAACTAGAGAGGCTTCGGAGGAGCACCTGCTCAGCTGCTCTACCTTGGCTGCACAACGCTCCTTGGTGGAGCGCGCACGGGCAGCTTCCAGCTCCACTGGCGTCCCGGAATAGGGTCTAGCCACTCTAGCACGCCGATGGGCCACGGCGGCACTCTCTAGTATACTTTTTCTGAAATAAATGTTTTTTACCACCACCTCTGCCGAGCGACGCGTCTCAACACCTCCTCTCTCGCGCGTCTCATGCGGAGTTCGAGGCGCGAGCCGGAGAACGAGCACGCTACGATGGCAGGGGCGTCGCCGCATGTCCGCTTCGGCAGTTCGAAGTGGCGAGATTGGCCCGGCTGAATCGGCCACCTTCACCTCTTCTCTCGTCCCTCACGCTACATGTTGTGCGTAAAGTCTAGTAAGATAGCAATGTCCCACCCTTCGTACTATGTGCCCTGTGCGAGTAAAAGCGCACCATCGCTGCTACCTGTCACGGCTCAAGCGGAGATGAAACGCAGCGGCCGCCTTCAGCGATTTCAACTGGGAGCTCACTATGTAGTCTATCTTTATATGATGGAAAGTAAAAGCGCACGCCAACAGTCGGTCAATATACAGTTTTGTAGAGACACAAAAATGAAGAAACGCGTCTGATGATTGAGAGATGGCATATTGGTAATGTTAGCAGCATATGCATGAGCCAACTGTCGTTTAAATAACATTAAATCAAAAGCAAGAGCAGTTGCCTCCCTCGTAGGCTACTACACGTACGGACTGCTAGGTATTACTTATTTTCTGGGCACAGCAAGATAGCTTTTGTGCCTCCTCTTTTTCGCCGTTTACCTATACTTAGCGGTACATAATTTATGCTGCATTCCGGTCGTTTTTCATTCTTAGTGGTCAGTAATGGTGTAATTTACTCTCATGTGTCCATGTTTGACGCCCTGATATTTTAGCATCATTCATTTTTTTTCGGCCGAAAAGTAGGCCTCGTTGATCATAGCGTCGGCGGCGTCTACACGAGTGATGCCGAAAATCACTAACACGTGATGATGTCGCCATAAAGACATCACAGATCGGGAAATCTGTGACGCTTTTACACAATCATTATGTCATTGTTATGTCATCACGTGGCATCGTGCCTTTGTACTGCCTCTGTGATCGCACCACCAATCACGGAGCCAGTGCAAAACCATTGCGAGTTGCACAAACCTTGCAGTGCCCCGGATCCTGGAACTGGATCAATGAAACACTCTTTTATTGAAGGTACAAAACCTCATTAGGTGGACAAAGCTTTCAGTGGTGGGCAGGGGAAGATTATTACATTGACTGCACTCCACCGAGTCGTCTTGGGTGAAGCGTAGGGACCCTGCGAGATTTCCTGCCACCTATCATGCTTCTCGCTCTTGTTTAAGCCAGTATGTTTTCCCAAGTTCACTAGAATGAACACAGGTGCTCAGTGTCCATGGGAGTTGTCGTGCACGGCTCTTCAGCCAGCATGGGAATGATGGGTAGTGCACGGATTTGCCCATTCTTCGTTATTTCAGCTCCATTTCACTTCACGTGGCCTGGAAATCCTTTGACGCAAGACGAAAATCAGCGAATATTGAGCAGTTGCACTTTACCACCTGAACCTTTTAGGCTTATCAATTCAAATCAGTTCGCGGAGCTTGCAATGAAGCATTATTTTTTTCCTAAAGAAGTGCCAAAACACAACAATAAATGGAGCTACGGGTGTGTACCACACCAGGAGTACGAAGTTAAGGCCAATTCACGTACTACCTTTCATTCCCATGGTGGCTGAACTATCTCAGCATCATAGTTTTCTGTAGTTAATTTTGGGAAATTCTATGGTTGAAACATCCTGAGGGTCTGGTTGTTGGCGTGCACAAATGAAATCCCTTCGTAACAGGGTCGTGCCGTTGTCATTTTGTATACGAACCATTTTGTATACTAGAGCTAAAAAACCACTCGTTGCTGATATAAAACCAGCGGCAAGATTGTGACCCCTACCCCTTTAAGGCGATTACTAGCTCTCGCGTAATCGCCTTGAAGGGGGAGGAGGTTGCAATCTTGCTGGCGGTTCCACATCAGTAACGAGTGGTTGTTTTGCTCGCCGCGAGATGACGCGAAAAAAAAGTGTTACTCTAGTTTATATTTGTTTTATTAAAAAACTGTCGTTTAATTAAAAAAGGAAAAAATTCTTAAAGTCGGATAGCAAGAACATATTTGTTTCCCGCAGGCAATAAACATCACAATCTGCAGCACGGGCTACACTAATCACCCCGGCTTGCTTTGTGTGACAGCGAAAACTTTTCACGTTCGATGAAATGATATTCAGTGAGGTAGCCATTGTGGACACTAACCTAGATACTAGACGATACTCAGTTCTAACAAACACGGGAGCGGACGCCCCGCAAGCGGCTCAGTCACTCCTTACGACCAGATGACCAACCAGAAGCACGGGACTTCCGGGGTCGCATCAAAGGTCACAGGGGTCTTCTGCCCCTGCTGGGGGCCTCCGAGTCACTGCTCGATATTCGGTGGCGCTTGATGCCGCGGCTCTTGAGAGAAGACGGTACTAACACGTCTAAAATATCCCGGCTAATATTGCTTAGAGTGCTGTCATCGTCTATCTGCAGGACCATCTCACTCGTTGTGCTGTTCGAGTCCTCGTAGATGGAAACATCGTCCCCTTGGGACAAAGTCGCTTCAATTACAGGACGACTAACAGAAGACTGGGAGCCAAGGGGTGAGCGTCAAATACGGCATCGCTATTTGCGACGCGTTCGACGAGAGGTGCCTTCTCTGGCGAGGGCTCGAGCTGTGGGTTCTGTGGGAATGAGCACTGGTCGTGGGCTGTCGAATGGATCCTCCGCTCTTTGAAGGTCTGCCTGGTCCGGGCTGGCTAAAGTAACTGCGGGCGTTTGATGTGGCGTCGCAATCCGGCAAACTTGGTCCTGGCATCCGGGCCTAGCGTCGATGAGGCGACGTCTTTGTTCTTGGACTGCATTGCTCGTTGAAGTGGCGCGTAATCCTTGGACGCCGCCTCTTAATACGACGGCCTGATGGCGCAGGTGATGATGGCATGCAGGGCACCACAACGGTGATTTGACAGCTAACAGCCTTTCCCGTCGTGGCCATAAACGCCGTACCGTCCTCAAAACGAAGCTGTGCAATTCATACAGAAGGGTGCATTGTCTTCGCATGAACGGCACACCCGCTGGATCCCTTCATAGTCACAGGTTACTCGATGGCCTGCGATCATGAAGTAGTTTAGCACAGGCGTCGATCTCCTCATTTCTATCCGAATGTATCACGTCCCAGTGGTCACGGTCGGGCGCGACCCCATAAGTCCTCTGCTGATGTGCAGCATCTTGCCGTAGGGAGACCATGCTTGCACGATGACCTCACTGGGAAAGTGGCACGGCAGGAAGAGAACGGTCACTTGGGTGACTTGGGGTCCCACGGGCACGACAGTAACGCACTCTCCTCTGATGATGAGGTGTGATGTGTTGGTGACTTGAGCCAGCACGGCATCTCGGTTAACAGTGAATTTGTAGTTCCGGCCTCCAAAGTGCTGTACACAGTAGACCTCTTTGATTCGTACTATGGAAGACCTCGCGTCAATGACGTTTTCGGGACTAGTCTCCTCGGGGACGACAACGTCGAAGGCTAGCGCCTTCTTCGGGGGCTGGCTTGCCATAGCGGGTGTCTGCCATCCCAGGGACGCCCTGAGTCACTTGCAAAGATGACGAGCCAACTGGAAAGGCTTGCCTGTTTGCCTTGTGTTTTGTAAAAAATTGTGATGGTTTAGAGTACTATAATATACAGGGTTTTCCAGGTAACTTTAGCCAGAATTTAAAACTGTGCCGGCCCACGCGATGACAACGCGACCAAATGCCTGTTTATCACCATTGCCTGGAATTAGACTATTTTTTTGTTTGAACAGCCTGAACTATTGTTTAATTAGATATGTTTAAGTAACTAACTCTTCAATTAACGAATGCACATAAAACATTTCAATGAGAAAGTTGTAGATCGGTTTGCAGAACGTTGGATTAGACAGTTTTGAACTTTATGCCTGTTAGGTATTAGTGTTTTTCTTCTAATTACATATTCCCGCGAAATGAAAAAAAATACCACGTGACAAACCCGCTCGTGCGCCAGTCCGCACCGTGATTCTAGTGCTCCCTAACGTTCCGCGTACGAACGACCGTAGCAATTGCCCCACTGTGCTGTCTCGACAGGGCCGCAACGAAGGTGGTGGCTTTACGATGAACACGTTTTGCTATCGGCCACACAAACGATAACCTCTGTGACGACTTATTGCTGTCATGAACCGGTGCGAGGGAAGCGTGTCGCTCGTACGCGAAACGTCAGGGAGCGCAAGAATCATCTTGCGCACTGACGCGTGAGCGGCTTTGTCACGTGGTAATTTTTTGTATTTGGCGGGCGTTTGTAATTAGCGGAAAAACACTGCTACTTAAGAGATATAAAGTTCAAAACTACTTATTTGGACGTTTTGCGAACCGATTTACAACTTTCTTATTGAAAGTTTTTATCCAGCATCGTTTTTTGAAAAGTTAGGTAATTAAACAGATATAGTTTAACTATACTTGAGAACACAAAAAACAGTCAGATGAACTCCAGGCAACGGTGAGCAACATGCTTTTGATGGCGTCACAGTTACGTGTTCCGGCATATTTTTAAACTCTGGCTGAAGTTACGTGGCGCACCCTGTACAGTCTACTCTAAAGAGTCGTAAGTTCTTTCACCCAAGATATCCACGTCATTTCGTGCGCCTATAAACCTTTTTACTCAAGGCTCCGTGGGTGCACCCACAGTCCTCTCGGGGCTGTTGTTAGTGCGCGTAACCCCGCAAAAAATGCACTGCCGAGGCTCTGACATCGGCTTTTGTACTCTCCTTCAACAGCCCATGTGGGCGGCAATTCTCCTCAATGTGTGTTTAGAAAAAGTTGTTAACGATTTAGAGTACGATGTACTCTACTATCCTCAATGAATAAAAGTTAGATACTGCCAATGGAATCGAATCGAGGATGCGATGAGGCACTTAAGTGAAGTATTCTTTGAGAGTTCCCGGAGTAGATCTGGTCAGATTTCAGAGTTCTACTGTGTGTCCGAGACTCTTAATGCTTGACTCGCGGAATAGAAAACATCGTAAAAAAAGATTACGTGTCCCTTTCGTCTTTTAACCACACAACTGTAAATAACGAAACTGCCTGGAATAGTGGTGTGAAAATGTCTTCCACAAATTCTTCACCAAAAAATGGCCATGTAAAACTTGCTGTTAGTCACGGAGTGCAGATAGAAGTGTTGATAGTCACAGCAAAGCTTGCATTGCAAGCAAGCACGCATACGTAATTGCTTACGGACGCATTCATGCACGCACGAACGAACGAACGAACGAAGGACGAGTGGTTACCACGTAAACTCGTGTGGTGGTCGAACGGTACGTTACGTTTGCCCAAGCGACGCGGGCAGGCAGACCATTCAAACCTAAAATGCACTGCATTGCCCTATCATTCGGATGCCGCACGAGTTTGAACTCGTTTGTTCATCAGCAGCATGTCTTCTACAAAATGTGGCCTATGCTTTACCTTGATGCAGTGGTTCCTTGAGCGGAAGCGAGCCACCACTGACCGACCAGCAGACCACAAGCGAAAGCTCCAGGTACCATACTGGCTCTGAAGCACGGCCGGAACCAATGGAAACAGTCGTTCTTGCTGTCCACAAGGGGGATGCCGCAACAACCACTGAAGGGCCATCCGATTCGACCGCAGCTGGACCAACGCGCCGCAGGCAAGTTTTGCGGTGTGATAAAAATATGCAGGGCAGTTAAAGTAAGACCAACAATGATTCACCAAACAATGACGCCATAAAGTTTGTAAACCTAATGTTTACATACAATATTGAAGAAAAACAGATTGGAGATAGAAACAAGAGAAAATCGTAGAAAAAAATGGAGCTAACAGACTGATAGGAGCACTCCAAAAAGTTTCGAAATATGAAGGAAGACGTCAGTCGAAGAATTTTATTAGGCCTAATCAACGCCCACTTTTCTTTATGCACGGCTACGAACCGTCAGCCCCACAAAAGTATGAACGAAAAAAGAACCTACTTTTTTTCAGCATGACACGAGCAGAAGAACAGTTTTGAGAATTCTCCGGACTGTGATAAAGTACCGAAGCGAAAATCAATGTTAGCCAGGGGGTGTGTTGGGTGGTACAAATCCTCCTCCCGGCCCCCACCGAAATCTTAAAACTTCGCTTTTGTATTTATACGCAGACATACATGCAAACGCACGGGCACACACAACGTGTGGTTGAACCTCCTCCCCCACCGCGAAAGAATTTCTGGCTTTTTTATTGATACTAGCTAAAGCAAAAAAAAAACAAGATCTACAAAGGGAACCGCCTAAAAAAATGTAATAAATAAGTAACCCCACTAACTCTTGCTTAGTAAAACAGCGCGACAGTCAATGAGGTTAAATCTAACTATTAACAGAATAACTGTTATCGGTACGATTTTTAGGTTCTAGTAAAAGCCCGCCCACGCTCGGCATTTCGGTACGATGGAAATTGAGCGGCATGCAGCGGTTGCAGTTGAACACGCGGCCTGAAGCCCAGCAGCACAGCGCCATATGCATCCTGCAAAACAGCACAAAATGGCTTTCGCAGAACGGCTTGAAACAGGGCAAATGAACTGTATTTTCACCATTTTACAAATTTTCCACCTTTAAAATACCTCGACGTAAATGCCTACAAAAGCATTTCTCTAGGTCGGCTGAAGTATGCGCTCTCAATGAGCTCAGCCCACAGCCGCCATTGTGTGTCTTCCGCCACCCCGGCAAGCTTACTTGCTAATTCCGTTGAATTTCGCATCAGGTAATACATCTGTCTTTGAATGATTTCAAATTAGCTGAACTCAAATTCATGGCGCAAATGTTTACGCAGGGATGAAAAAGACACGTAAGACACGGTTGCACGCATGCTGGAGGGTCCTTAAGCTAGGCCATCGGAAGATTAAATTATAGTTGCGAGTGTGCGCTTGTCTCTGTCTTGCGTGTCTTTTTCGCACCTGTCTAAACATTTGTGCCATACATGCAAGTTCAGCTATGCAACAACTAGCCCGACAGCAAACGTTAATAAAATTCAGAATTCACTACTGCAATACAATGTCGAGGAGGTATCCCATACGCCCTATAAAATTGAAGCATTACAAAGCCACTGCACTGCGTCTCAGTGTAGGCTGCTTCGAAAAAGAATATGCCGCAGTCTTGTAGCCTTTATATGTAGGTCATCGCGGTTCCTTATGTATCCGCTGCAGCCTTCCTGGTCTTACAAAAAAAATGCGAAAACAAAAGTAGTTTTCTCTGCAAGATTGTTCAACTCGTTTTCGGAGGTCATTAGGACAGGGTCAGTGGAACAAATTTCTGCGGCCTGTTTTTTTTCTCTTTCTCTACAGGGTCAGCATCAGCCTCAGTGCGGAACAAAAACGGGATTCTTTCGTCTCATTGCAAAATGACAGCGAGGTACGTGGAATTTGCCGACTACCGTTCTTGAAACAAAGAAGCAAAGCTTTTATTAAGTTCTTGGACCCATAGAGTTTCATATATATACATTAGAGTGAACTCAGGCACTAGTGTCTATGGGAGCTGCAACGCACGGTGCTTCAGCGAGCATGCTAATGATGGGTAGGGCACTGATTTGTTTTATCTTCCTATCCTTCTGGCTCAATGTGTGCTCGTGTGGCTTGACGCTGTTTTCTCATGAAAAAAGTTTGGGAAATGTTCAGCGGTAGTGCTTTACCACCTTATTCTTTTAGGCTTATTTATTTCAAATCGGGTCACGAAGTTCAGAAGGGATCATTTTCTCTTTGAAAAGACAACAGAAACAGAACACTTAACGAAACCACAGAGTGCGATTTGCAGTCCCCAAGTACGAAGACTAGGCAAATCCGTGTACTACCCATCATTCCCAGGGTCGCTCAACGATCGCATCGCCAGAGTACCCTCTAGTTAATTTTAGGAAACTCTATGCTTGAACCATCGTATTTTGCAGTCAAACAAAGATTTGCCAATCCAATCATCACGACTGTGGTATTAAGAACAGTCAGCGCATGGGTTGGTTGTTAAGTTTTTGTGGTATCGCCGTGTAGTGGCTGTGTCAGTACAATAAATTTATAACATCTTTATAGTACCAGTGAACTGTTGCAAAATGGGTCACGTTTACCGCACAATGCGTGAAGTTAAACAAAAAAGTCAGTTTTGTTTTGACTGATTCTTTCCTGAGCCCCCATCCTCCCCCCATGCCACCGCTTTTCTCTGCGCCTAAAGCTGTCTCACGACGGACGTTATCGTGGACAGATCAATAACGTGACATGTGACGTAATTGCTATCCCTTCGCAACTATCATTATTTCCACGGGGGCAGAAGTTACTGTATACAAGCGAAGTTTTGGGCATCGGTCCCATATGATTTCTACTGCGATTTGGGCTTCCATCGTTTCACAAATCGGTTCTCACGGACCGCGAAGCGAGAACACGGGAAGGGCTGACGTATGGTGACGTGGTACACAATCCGCAGGTTCAAATCCCAATTTAATCCGTCGTGTCAATACAGTTTTGCGCGTGTTTCGTGTGTACCGCAGGATCCACAAACCTTTGACAAAGCGAAATTGTCACGTGATGAAGTCATCATACGATGTCATAAGATTTAGCAGTATGTAAAGTTCATGTGACGTCGCATGTTGAAGTCATGATGGGGAATTACCACTCGGAAGACACAGGGGCTTTTAAACGGAAACTTACAAAAATACATCTGCTAGCCCGTACGATTTTGAAAAAAAAAACTCGATCAAGTCTTGTGGTCGGGATTGTCAACAAAGCCACTCAAGGTCTTCGCCGTAACGAGATCCTCGAACTAGGCGCAATGTGATTTTACTTTTTATGTAGTTTTCTTCCAATGTAGTGTTCTATCCAAGACTTTTTTTTAATGTGGAATAGGAAACGAGGACTCGCTATTTCATTGGGCATTATCATATCAATGAAGGGTTTATTGTTTAATTATTGGCGAACAAGAAAGAAGCTCCTATCATTGTCGTCAGTGTCTTTTTGACCTTTGTCTACGGCTCTAAAAGAGCGCCATTCCTTAACTGGTAACGGTGGTTTTTATTTGAAGATAGGATCTGAAAACAATTGTACGTCTCCGATTATTTTACACACCTGAACGAACGTGTAATAGCTGGTTCCACACTTTTTTAAACTTCTAAAAAGCAGGTAATTGTTAGGAATAGCTATGAAGGCTTTCTGCAATACATTACAACTACCTCCGTGATAATAACGTATAAGGCTCTGCATAAAGTTCCCGTTTCCCGCCCAGATTCAGTGGCACGGCTCCGACGCATCGACGAAAGACGACAAGCCGACGAGGAAGCGACGTGTCTCAGTGGTATTTCTTACCGCTCTGGAGTCACAGGCAAGTCCAAGTGATCCGCATTACCTGCCGGCAAATGTATATACTGCCAAATCTATACTATCACTAGTATGAAGTTCCGGTCAAAACTTCTGGATCTTGCGCCGATCGATACTTGAAATTGTGTCCAATGGGATGAGAGTGTAGCTCCAGAATCAAGTCGAATATAGAATAGCTTTTGCAAGTACAAAAATGTTTTATACCGTGGTCCACAGAAAAATCGCTGACGTCATTTCCTCTATGGAAAGGACATAGGTATAATTTTATTTGCCAGATGGCAAAGAAAACCTAGAACAAGAAGGTTTCATTGACGAAGATGACCTGTCAGTTCAACGCCCGATCTCTCGATCGGCGGCAATAAGTATCAGCGCTGGAAACCAGTCTGCACACTTAAGGGTGTTTTGCCATGGATATATAATTGAAACCCCGCGATAAGATTGCTAGTTATAGGCACGGCAAGTACCCTTAATGGTGCAAACTATGAGGTTTTAAAATTGAGACACAACAACAAAAAAAATTTGCACCACCTCCCTCTAAAGAGAACCATGTGTGGATGCGAAGCAGCGGGCGCTAACGCTTACACTGGCGGCGGCGATGACGCTGGCGCTGGTCACGACGTTGCACAGGAGAGAAACATTGGGAGGCGCAAAGCTTGCATTAATGGACTGGTGGGTCATACTGGAACATGCCAATTGCTGCTGATAGGCAATGACAGACAGAAGATTTCAATTTGGCATAGGGACCAGCAGTCCGCTTTTATTGAATGCGCACGCTGCAAATTTTTATTGTTCAACAATGCAGAGGAGAAATATTCCACCAGCACTACCTTGGAGGTCAAGGTCCTGTCAGTGCTTTCAAAGAAGCCCGCTAGCAGCAGACATTGCCTGCATCGACGTTGCGAGGCGAGAGAGGGGCAGAGGTTGCGCATGCGCAGTGAGAATAGCTACGCCGCACACTGGACTGAGCTTGACAACAAGAAGCTTCACATCTAAAAACTGCTGAAGTGAAAATTATGTTCGAAAAGTGAATCCGGACCACCTCCATGTTACTCTATGCACAATGAGACGTTAGCAAAGAGCACAAGAACAACAGCGTGAGGCTCACATGCCGTACAATTTCAATGCTGGTAATTTCCTCAGATAGATACTGTTCAAATTGTGTCCAAGTATATTACGGGAAGTCTTGTCAAATATCACTGTTCGAATCCTGTTCAAATCACGGTTCAAATATCACCTGTTCAAATCGTGCATTATTTTTTTGTGCCACGAGCAGCCGCTTCTCATTCTATTTTTAGGCTAGCATTCGCTTTAGCTGAACAAAGCACTTAGTCTCATGTTCGGCATCACGTGAGATAGCCATGCTTTTTCAAGTAGACTCCAGGCAGATGCCGGCTGCACATACACTGCGAAAACGTGTATGAAAGCTTTCTTCTACTCAATTTTGTTTTCAACATCCTTGGTTGTAACTGACTATAGTACCTTAGAAACACTAGAACAAATAGTCATAATGTATTGCTGTCCCAACTGCTAACATAAATGCTACTACAACGAGCTTTATTTGCAGCCAAGTGCTGCTCCTATTTCGGATACGCTACCACCGGAGTCGAAACTACGGAGGCCTTCCATTCTCAAGGACTCGTCCCGGTTTTCTGAGGTACGAAAGCATCCTGGCGTGGGCACTCTCGACTTTAGCTCTAAGCGTACCCACCACATGTACACGGCAGCCAGTGTTAAAGTTAGCATAGTAACGCGCGGGGGCAGTTGGGTGCTACCACCAGCAACAACTGGTTTCTCACAGGTGGAGTGAGCACCATGCGAGGTGCTCCTTCGGCGCGAAAGTGGTTCGCTGTGCCACGATTTGAAGTGCGACATTAGACGACTAAAGAGAACCACTGCTCCTGCGCGAAACTAGTTTCAGCCGCTAAGCAGCGGTGGCGCCGAGCGGCGGCCACGCGCTCTGGTGTTCTTTTTAACCGTTGATTGCCGTGTACGTACTGGTAGTCTGGAAACTAGCGCGAATGAACTAAATATCCCCGCTATATTTTTGAGGCATTTCAAAAAATTAAGCCCATTGTATGCGTCTCATGCAGACGGCTTACTTCTACAAACATTGCTATGAGATAGACGTTGTGAGTATGCACTAAACAGCACGTTACGTTTGCGGCTTAAATTCTTTTAGACGGCAGGTACAAAAACGCACCGGAAAGGTGGTGAAGACGACGAATGAAATCACGCCGGCGTTGTTGCTGTTGCGCCTTCTTAGCTTGCTTCTTTTTCTACCTATCTCCGATTATTTAAGGGATTTACTTCCTTTCATAACCTCTACGCTTTACATGGGCTGTGGTAAACGTTGTTAGCAGTTGAAAATTTTACACTAATATGAAATGATGAAGTCAAACAGATGAAAAAAATCCATGTTTTCTTTTTTTTTACTTCTGGAAATTTTACTGCAAGTGCACATGGTGAATAACAGAGAGGCATTCTCAAAACTAAGCCTCCATGGCTTCCACATTAAGTACTTTACTGGGAGTCAAGTGGACAGAATTATAGCAAAGCTATCAATTAAAAAAAGTCTCTCATATTCCATCGCAGGTGCAGCTTGAAGTTAATCTATTTAAAAGAACGTTTCTATGGAAAACAGGCAATCAGATTTACTTGCATGCGTCGGCAACAATATCAGTTAAAACAAAGCACGATCTGCGATGAGCTATTGGGAGCCGAACATGCGATGACGCCGGATCACGTTGACGGATCGTAAATACGCAATGTAGATTTTGGTGGTGTCTCTCTGTGTGCAGCCTGATGAGAAGGCTTATCACTAACTCCATATTGTATTGTGCATGGATTAGAACTTAGAACACACAGGAGGAAGAGGAGGAGGAGGAGGAGGAGGAGGAGGAAGAGGATGAGGAGAGGCACACAACACAGTCGCTAACTTTCATTTGACTTTTACATTTCCTAAAAAATCGGCAGATCCCATGTGCACTGGTAATCGATGATATGCGAACACGAATGAGAAATGTTGATATGTCTCTTTAAAACTAGCACAACGTAACCAGGTGAAGGTAAACGATGCCGTACATAACTTCCGTGTCAGATTATCATGTTTGGATGTATCTTTTACCTTCTTCATCTAATCACGTCACGTGATACGAAATTTAGTATATGTGGAGCTGGCGAAACGACCGCGAGCACGCCATGAGTGTGGTAAGTTGTCATGTTCTTACATGACACGCCTGTCAGGAATTTTATGTTTGCACCAGTCATATATTTCGTCATCCTCTACTGTCACGTAACACCAAATTTCGTACATGTATAGCTGGCAAAATGGCCGCGAGCGCATCATGAAGTACCTATTATACTCCAATGTAGCATTGACGCGTGCATACAATGGGCACAGCTACGCTACGTTAACAAAACCCGAGCACTCTATAGTCGGACGCCAGGCGCGACCAGCGTCTGTCGGCACGGCCCGACGGCAACCGGCGCTAAATGCGACATGCTGCATATCGCGCCGATGCGTTACCCAGATAACACTGCATCTCCCTCTTTTCGTGATGGAAGAATACCGGACGCGCTGAAAAGCGCGTACGTCAAAGCAACGCAGCGCAGCGCGCGCCTGCGTGTAAATGGCAGGACCGGCGCCTGGCGTGGCAACGCCAGCGTGTTGCGACAAAATGAACTTTGGCGAGCACGCGCACCATGTCACGTCAAAATGAATCTGCGCCTTGACTATGGCATCCAGTCATAAGCTGACATGACACTCACCTCACTATTATCATGTTTGCACTAGGCACATACCTTCGTCATCCATTGGCGTCCCGCAATACCAGAGAGAGAGAGAGAGAGAGAGAGAGAGAGAAAGAGTCAGAAAAGAAAGGCCGGGAGGTTAACCAGATATTGGCATCTGGTTTGCTACCCAGCGCTGGGGGTGGGGAAGTAGGGGCAAGAAAGAGGGGGTAGATATAGAAAAAAAAATTTGCCCGCAGCTTCCCTCGGGGGAACACTGAGGAGGATGCGGAGCATATAATTGGTTAACGGGGTGTTAAAGTGCGACTTACTTGGGTCGATGGCTAAATTGGTTAACGTGGTTGTGAAATGGGGTGTTAAATTGCGACTTACTTGGGTTGATGGCTAAATTGGTTAACGTGGTTGTAGGAGGGGGTGTTAAATGAGTGAACACGTACACACGTATGCGAAAGGGCGGCGCTGGTCGAAGGGACGTCGATCATTGTGTTTGTGGATTCGTTGGAATTCATTTCACCGCGACCATGGACGTCGACGCGTTGTACAAACCAACCGACGAGCGGCAACTGAGCGAGCGAGCGCCGACCTTGAGTATATATACAGCGCGACGGCGCATGCACTGTCAGCTGTTGAATGTTCTCGAAGCGCGACGGCGCATGCGCGTCCACTGGAGAATCAGGAGAATTGTAGATGTCGAACGTGGTGTATAGAGGAGGAAGGGTGCACAGATGGTGGAGGAGTGAAGCGCGCGCGGTGTGTAGAGGAGGAAGAGATGCACAGATAGTGGAAGAAGGAGGAGGAAGCTTGCGGACGGCGCCGCACTACAAGCCTCGAGTATTAGATGCTCCGCATCTAAAAACGCACGCGCACTCATAAGAAAACGAAAACACGCACAGGAAGGGCGTCCTAGCTACCACCGTTCAGTGAAGGCCGGTTGATCGCAAAAAGTGTAGTAGCGCTTTCAGGGCCCTCTTCTGTGAAGTCGCATCCTGTCGATACTGCAGAATTCCCTGCTCCGACAGAGGTTGATCATCTAATTTGTTGAGTTCCTTGCGAAGGCATAGTCGTTGTTTACTATACGCTAGGCAGTCACAAAGAATATGTTAGATTGTTTACTCTTTGCCACAGTGGCCACAGGCTGCGGTGTCGGCCATCCCAATGCGGAAAGCGTAGGCGTTGGTAAACGCAACGCCCAACCACAGCCTACATACCGCAATGCCAAATTTTGCATATCTAAACCTAGCAAAACGGCCACGAGCGCATCATCAGTGTGGCATGTAGTCATGTTGTTACATAACACGCATGTCGTGATTATCATGTCCGGATGCGTCATTGACCTACGTCGTCCATTCGTGTCGCGTAATATGGAGTATGGTACATGTGCAGCTAGTGAAACGGCCGCGAGTGCATCGTGAGCGTAGCATGTAGTCATGTTGTTACGTGACACGCATGTCATGATTTGCATCTTAGGGTCTGTCGCTTGTGTTCGCCATGCAATCATGTCATACCATATCGGTTTTGCTACATGCCATGTGAACGAAACCACTGCAAAAGTTGCAGGACCATGAAATGTCAATCATGACATCCATGACATACATATCACGATTTTCATGTTATGACTAGTCAAACAAGGTTTGAATACAGTCACGTCATGCCATACTAAGTTTGGTATGGATCCCATTATCCAAACGGCCAGGAGAGCTAAACGTCGTAGGCGGCTAGTTAGATAGATAGATAGATAGATAGATAGATAGATAGATAGATAGATAGATAGATAATATATAGATAGATAGATAGATTGATAGATAGATAGATAGATAGATAGATATATAGATAGATGATAGATAGATAGATGCGCTCAAAGGCACCGAAGTTCGCTAAGAATGCTTCGAATTTAAAAACGACATGTATCCTGGTCGCGGAATCTAATCCCGGCAGCACCAGCCGAATTTCGGAAGGAGGCCAAAATGCTCGAGCCCCGTCCGTGTGCTTAGATTTAGGTGCACGTTGAAGAACCCCAGGTGGTCGAAATTTCCGGAGCCCTTTACTGTGGCATTCGTTATAATGATTACACGGTTTCGGAACGTTCACCCCCAACAAATATTAATATTCGATCGATATGTGGGGTTTAACATCCCAAAACCACTTCATGATTATGAGAGACGCCGTAGTGGAGGGCTCCGGAAATTTCGACCACCTGGGGTTCTTTAACGTGCACCCAAATCTGAGCACACGGGCCTACAACATTTCCGCCTCCATCGGAAATGCAGCCGCCGCAGCCGGGATTCGAACTCCGCGCCACGCGGGTCAGCAGCCGAGTACCTCAGCCACTAGACCACCGCGGCGGGGCCAAATATTATTATTAAGACAACATATATACATAATGTGTACACTTGCTGATTCAGGGTATGCTTTCAGGGCTGTAAACGGGAAAGTGAACTGCCTATTGTTTTAGGTGTTGAAAGGAGTCACTGCGCATGATCAATTGTATTTATGTATATATGTTGTTTTTCCGAACAAATAAACGGCAGTTGAAAATACGCGCTTGTGTCACATATCTCACTCGCCTCTCTCTCTCTCTCTCTCTGTGCGTGCGTGCGTGCGTGTGTGTGTGTGTGTGTGTGTGTGTGTGTGTGTGTGCGTGTGTGTGTGTGTGTGTGTGTGTGTGTGTTATTTGAGCTGTTCGACAATGCACGCGTATGAACTAGATGGGCTCTCATTACTCCTGTATTGTAGTTTGAGTGACCGGACATAGTGCATGCAATGTATACAAACGCTCATACAAACGCAGGACAGGCAGGTAATGTACTAAACATCTCTAAAGCCCAATGGCATGAGCTAAGACGATTCATGCTTTATATAATTATCTGTTTATTTATTTATTGATATGTATAATCACCAGTAACAGCCTGAAGGCCAATGTCATTCCAGAAGGTTGAGGGACACATTGAAAAAAAAGCTCGCAAGTGGCGCAGCAACAGGTCCCAATAAAGTACGGAATATGAGCAGGTTTCAATTTTACCATGGCTCATAAATGAATCGCGAATGGGATAAAATTAGCAACAGAATTATTAGCGGCACGAATGTTCTCAATAAATAATAGAATATTTACTAACCACTGATATATTATCATTATTATAATATTATTATTATTATGATTATTATTATTGCTATTATTATTATTATTATTATTATTATTATTATCATTATTATTATATTATTATTATTATTATTATTATTATTATTATTATTATTATTATTATTATTATTATTATTATTATTATTATTATTATTATTATTATTATTATTATATTATTATTATTATTTGCTAACTTTACCAATGACCCGAACCTATACCAGGTAGCTACAAGAGTTGATTGGCGTCGTACGCTTGCCTCCGCTGACAGGCTGACATCGACCGTGCAACGCTTGCCAAGGTTGCCGGAGAATCGAACCCCGCTGCCTCGCGCATGCCTCACCTGTGGACGCGAGCTACTACCACGCCCTCTGTACCGTTGGGCGACATCAACCTTCGTCGTCGTTCAAGCGCCCTGTCTTTTGACTCTCTGGCTGGTGAGGAGGACAATGACCTCTGGCTTTAATGATCTCAAAGCGTTGTAGCAGTAAGTCACGCTAACTAGAATGTGTTTATTTCTTTGAGCACTCATGAATTTTTGTGTGCAATGCTAAAGTAAATCTTTTCGCGTTCTGCGTTATTATGTTAGCTATGTGTAAAACTATTCACGCTCTTCTGCGTTATTATGCCAGTTTTGTGTTTCCTTATAACTGTGTCACTGCTCCCTGCCAAATTTGATGGCCAGCGTATGCTTTCAAGCCCCTTTTTGAGTATTTTTGTCCAGTGACGTCAACATTGTATTTTGAGGTTCAAAGTAAAATTGAATTTATTGTTTGCGTAGGAGTGTTATTATCTGTCAAAACGTTCGGTAACACCATTAGTTCTCTAACCACAGCTTGCGTTACGTGCAAGTATATAAAGGATGAATATGCTAACAGTTACATTATTTCCAGTCCATTTTTGTTTTGTTTTTGCCTTTCCGGATACCAGGTTATTACTCAAAGAACAAAAACAACCACTCTTGATTAAAAGGCTACGTTCTGTAAACATGCCAGTTTCCACCAATGTTACAATTGTGTCCACGTGACTTTTTGTTATATTTTATTATTATTCTTTATTTGTATTTTCATTGCATGTTAACACCCTCGGAAAGAAGCTGCATGGCACGACGTACTTCTCTGTCGCATCAAATGTTGGCGGTTTAACAAAAGATGAATCTTGGTGACACGGTGCACAGCTGATAGGGTTAACACGTGTACGAGAGAGCAAAGCCGGCCTCTACGGCAGTCGACTTGAGAAGCAGCATTCCATGCATGCAGGACACTGAAAAGAAAACTTGTGGCGTGACTCAACAAGGAGGGGGTGCGAAGCGTGCTGCCATGGTTTGGGAAAATAGGCATTCTCAGGGGTCTTTATTTTTGTTCTCCCCTTCAACAACACCTCTTTTTCTGACTAATGGCGAATTTCATTGAGAGAACAGGGGCAGAGGGGCAGGGCACTGAAGATTTGGAAGCAGAGCACTAACAGCAGGGCCACTTAACCTGCCACTGGAAGTGTGGCAGCTTGGGATAGTTGGTATGGCATGACGATAGTTATAGCGCGAGAACAAAACGACGACACAGAGACAAGAAGACAAGTGTCTTTCGTGTCCTTCTTGTCTCTGCCTCGTCGTTTTGTTCTCGCGCTATAACTATCGTCTGCCACTGGAATTCGGCGTGCTCCCGGAGGGCAGGTGAAGGGGGTGATGAGTGGGGAGACCATGTGTTCGAAACATTGCAAGCCCCGGCATATTATCTGTGGGGAAGCAGCAAAATGCACATGAAAACGGTCAACCGCACGCTCTTCATTATCCTTATACCTAGTCTGTTAGTGCAATGACGCTAACGACGCATTACCCGTACAAAACAGTGGTGTCAAATTACACACGGTGGCTACCGTTGCCGCCGCACTTGCCAGTGAAGAAAATTTCGAAGAGTGTGACGTTCAAGGACCACGTGACTCGTTGCACTGCGCCTACTCCACTTTTCAGGCGAGAGCACTGCAAACTGCTCCTGGCTGCTCACGGTGCAGCAAAATCACTCTCGCTCTACTAATAGATGGCAGTGCGTGGAACCTGTTCGACCACTGAAACACGCCAGCTCCAATAAGAGCTCTTTCAGCGTGCTTTTGAGTGCTCCTGCTTTCCCAAAGTATTATGCCATTGAACCCAGGCTCACTTGTTCGCGTCCCCTGTAGCGCTGCACAGCGCTCAAGTTTTCATGCTGTCGGCGAGTTTCGCCACACTGCAGGTCATCTGCTCTTCGTGAAACTCAGTGCCGGAATGCGCGGCTTGCTGAGCAAATATAGATGTCCGATCACGAGCACAACATACACTGCACATATTCGCAACTTTCAGTGACTATAGGGGGCGCCACGAAGAAACCAAAATGGCTGTCGATGCGGTGATCCCCTGCCTGCGCGGAGTCTTCGTCACATGATTTCTCTCTGCGTGGTTGCCCCCGCATTCGCCTATGATGATTTTACGCGGCATTTAAACTCCCACGAAGGAAGCAGTCCATGCTAGAGTGCATAAAGTATGCGACACACGGTATGATCTTTCACAAAATTTGATGTCGAACGCGCTCGTGTAGCAGCCGGTCCGGTGACGTTCCATCACACTGAACTGTGGAATCGGGCGTCCAGCGTGCGTCAAACTCGGCAGAGTTTTGTCATCCACTTGGTCCGTCATTCGCGCGGCCGTCTATCAAACACGGTAAACAACACGAGAGACAGGTGACGTAGGGCCGCTGCGCTACCAGTGGTTTCTTTACCACTCCGATCCTTTTGACCGAGGGTACCGGTTTCATGCCAGCGAACGTGGGTTGCAATTGTTTTATCACACAAACTGATGCCTAACCCAATAAACTTGTGCTCCAGTATGTCTCTTATTCAAAACAGCACCGGCTTACAAGCTACGAGAGAGATCGGAGACCATGGTGCTTTTGGCATTTCGCAGGTAAACATGCGACACTGCAGGCCATCTCGCCAACCGGCTTACTTCACTTCAATCTTCATATCAATGTTGTGGAGAAAACTGCTAGCATATCTCGACGCATGCAGAAGAATAGAGAAAAAACTATATAAATCGTTGCTGAAATTTGAGGGCCCTAGACAAGCTTGCGCTCGATCGCGGACGGCGGTGGTGTCTGCCCAGCCGCTGCTCGTATGTGTCAGTAGCGGCGAGCTTTGTTCGAGTGTCATTCGCTCGCGAAAGCATAGTTGTATTACGGCGTTATTGTAAACACAACAAAAGCACTAGCACTCAACTGTTTGTCTCAGGATTGATAGTGATAGTTGGGGTTGAACGTCCCAAAAGCAACATATGCCAGAAGTCCCAGAAGCCAACATATATTATAAGAGATGCCGTAGTGGTCGGATTCGGAAATTTCGACCACCTGGGATTCTTTAACGTGCACTGAAATCTAAGCAGATAACACGGGCCTCAAGCATTTTTGCCTTCATCAAAAATGAAGCCACTGCGGATGGGATTCAATCCAGCCACTTGCGGGTCTGCAGTCGAGTGCCTTAGAATACCGTGGAGGGTGTATTTGACACCGTGAAGTGCCGTGCCGCTGGGTTCAGGGGGCTCAATTGCCAGTCATGGCAGCGGTATTTCGAAAGGTCTAAATGGAAAAGAACAATCGTGGGCTTAGATTTATTAGCACTTTAAAGAACCCCAAGTTGTGAAAATGAATCTCGAGGCCCACGGTACAGCGTGTCTCATCATGCATCGTGGTTTTGGTAAATAAAATCCAAACAATTCTGTTCCGTACCAGAAGTCAACCGATTTCAAGTACTCGCTGGTAACAACAATATGTTGACAAGTTTCACGATGTATAGCTTGATAACCCATTGTTTTTTCCGTCGTCAGCCAAAAAAAAAAGCTACGCAGGCTAATGACGGCCTTTCGCGGGTCAGTTTGAGCCTTGCAGCCCAGCGCACAAGCGATTTGTCTTGAATTATTGGCGCTGAAAGTTTCTGCCACCTTGCACCAATAAAATTTATTGCGCTTCAGCTCCCGCACGCGCAAGAAGTTGTGAAACACCACAACCACGAGGCACCGTTGACACGTTGTCAGCAAGCAAGTTTTTGTTTTATAACCACATCACAGCTTGCGCCGCTTACCGTGTGGTGGCGCTAACCGTAGCTGAAAGTTGCGAATAACGAAGACCAGCTGTTGATTTCAAGCACCAGTGCAGCAACACGTGCCTATAGATGCAGGCAAATAAAATGAACGGCCGGAGGCTACAAATTAAATGCCACTGTGTTCTGACGGCAAATATGTGTTGTGTGAAATGATGTGATACTTCGGCTTTCCTGCTCACCACCACAGGATTTATAGACGCAAATTCTCGTTAAAACAAGACTTACTGCGTAGTACCCGATATGGGCCTCGCACAAGTTTATTAAACAGCATCCAAAGAACAGGGACAATGAGTGTATCTCGTATACCATGTTACCTGCTATTGGTGAAACTCTGTCGGAGGTGGTTACCTGAATCATTGAAAAACTTAAGAGGCTTGCTAGGCAGGATAGAAACAAACAAATCAGAGTGTTAGAAGAGATGTAGACCATTCAGAAATTCCATTTTCTGGTTAACCTCCCTGCCTTTCCCTCATTTTATTCTCTCTCTCTCTCTCCCGATGAAGAATGTGCTCGCACATGCCACAGGGTGATCAAAAAACACGACCGAAGCTTACCACTGAGGCCTTTTAAACGAACTTTTATTTTGACTCAAGCGAACAGGCACACAAATTTAGGTTCTGATTTCAGAAGGTGTTTACACTCCACGTCCTCAATATCAATCGCTGAAAGCAAGAGCAATGAATCGGAGAAACACGGAAAGTGCTACGAAAAACATGCTCACAGCTCTTAAGCCATCACCTAGCTGGAAAAGCTGTCTAATAAAACCACACCAACAAACTCGTGCTTTGGCTTTTTCGTGGCCAGTTATATGAGGGCGCAACAAGAGCTACACATTAAAAAGCCAGAACAAAACAAAAAGTGACTGCAAACGCTCTTTATTTATAATAAAAGTCACGTACACAGAGTTCAATCAGCGTACAGAAGCATCAATGTCGAGCGGCTATTGATGAAAAACTTCACAGTACAAGAGTTCCAAAGAAAGATACTTGGAGCAAAGCGTGGTTGTTCGCTACGACTGAGAACAGCGGTTCGCCGGCGTGTTCCGCGGGCAACACTGCCCGCCAGAGCAGCGGTAGCCGCGGCGCATGTGAAACGAGCGCACGTCCTCCCGCCGCTCAGTCACTCGCATATGAATTAGGCTTAAGAGAGTGAGGCGCGATCGGATGGTAGAGCGGTGCTCAGGGAAGAGAGAGAGCGAACGGTGAGAGAGGGAGCTCCGAAGCACTGCCCCTACACTCTCCTACACTCTTTCATACAACATGCTGCGGTTCCTAGGGGCAAGGATAAGCACGCCTACCGGCAGCTGTTACCATGGAAGAGGGAGTGAGAGCAAAGAGAATTCCTGCCAGCACGCGGATGCCGCAGACAACGCCGCATGCCTGACATAGCCCGACCAAGACACACTTGCATCAGCGTCTTCTTTGGCTCAACCAGGCTTCTGATGACACCAAATATCATCATCATCATCATCATCATCATCATCATCATCAGCCTGACTACGTCCACTGCAGGACAAAGGCCTCTGCCATGTTCCGCCAGTTAACCCGGTCCTGTGCTTGCTGCTGCCAATCTATACCCGCAAACTTCTTAATCTCATCTGCCCACCTAACCTTCTGTCTCCCCCTAACCCGCTTCCCTTCTCTGGGAATCCAGTTAGTTACCCTTAATGACCAGCGGTTATCCTGTCTACGCGCTACATGCCCGGTCCATGTCCATTTCCTCTTCTTTATTTCAACTATGATATCCTTAACCCCCGTTTGTCCCCTAATCCACTCTGCTCTCCTCTTGTCTCTTAAGGTTACACCTACCATTTTGTTTCCATTGCTCGCTGCATCGTCCTCAATTTAAGCCCTTTTATCCTCTTTGTGAGTCCCTCTTTGTAATTTTCACCCTCTTTGTAAGTCTTCATGTTTCTGCTCCGTAGCTAAGTACCGCTAAGATACAGCTGTTATATACCTTTCTGTTGAGGGATAGTGGCAATCTACCTGTCCTAATTTGAGATTGCTCTCCGAATGTGCTCCACCCCATTCTCATTCTTCTAGTTACTTCAATCTCGCGGTTCGGCTTTGCGGTTATTACCTGCCCTAAGTAGACATAGTCTTTTACGACTTCAAGTGTACTATTATCTATCCCGTAGCGTTGCTCCTTTCCGAGGTTGTACGTTACTTTCGTTTTCTGCAGATTGATTTTAAGACCCACCTTTCTGCTCTCCTTGTCTAACTTTGTAATCATGAGTTGCAATTCGTCCCCTGAGTTACTCAGCAATGCAATGTCATCGGGGAAGCGCAGGTTACTAAAGTATTCTCCATTAACTCTTATCCCTAACTGTTCCCATTCTAGGCTTCTGAAAACCTCCTGTAAGCACGCGGTAAATAGCATTGGGGAGATTGGGTCCCCTGCCTTACACCCGTCTTGATTGGTATTCTGTTTCTTTCGTTATGAAGCACTACGGTAGCAGTTGATACCCTGTAGATTTCTTCCAGAATGTTTATATATACTTTATCTACGCCCTGATTCCGCAGTGTCTGCATGACGGCTGATATTTCTACTGAATCAAACGCCTTCTCGTAATCTATGAAGGCTATGTATAGTGTTTGGTTATACTCTGCGCATTTCTCTATTACCTGATTGATAGTATGAATGCGGTCAATTGTTGGGACACCAAATATAGGTCTCATTTTTTTCATTTTCAATAAGTACGTCTAAAGATGAATTAGGAGTGAAATCACCTCACGTTAATCACCGTAAAATGAAGCCACCCACTCCACATCCAGGTAATTTGTTTACTGACAAATGTACACTTGAATATTTCTTTGAGATTTCTATGAATTATCTTAAGCTAGATGTTTGAGCACCAATACAACAACGTGATTTTCGCAGGAACGTAAGAACATGCGAGCTAAGAAACGTATAAGATGAGCTCGTAAGACAAGCAGGATTTCGTAGCCATAACGCATTTTTTGAGATATCAAAGTGCCTTATCCTGTCTGCACTGTTGCAACAACGCTGTTCTTCCTTCGTAGAATGATGGCGAGATACTTGACCCACAAGAAAAATAACCTTGAGTCTTTCCCACGCAGATGAAGAGTCATGTAGCATGGTTCTGGACAAAGAGGTCCAAGAGCGGTACGTGAAATTTACGACCATACCCCAATACTCACGTTATTGTAAATGTGTGATAGTAACGTGCTTCGAAGCTTTCATAAAATAACGATTATACTTAGACACTACTGATTGATTATTATGTGGGGTTTTAACTTTCCAAAATCACCATCCGAGTATTAAAGACGCTGTAGCGGAGGGATTCGGAAATTCCGACCCCCTCGGGTTCTTTAACCTGCACCCCAATAAGAGGAGACAGGCCTACAGCATTGCCGACTCCATCTGAAACGCAGCCGTCGCAGCCGGCATTCTATCCCGTGACCTGCGAGTCGGCAACCGAGTACCTGAGCCAATATCGAACCGCGGCGGCGTGCTTACGCTACTGAGAAGTATATTAACGTGATCGCATTAGAAAGCTCGTGTCGCATAAATTCCGCCGTCTGCGTCAGTACCGTGGGTTGTGAGCGAAAAATTGTCTGTAGGCGAAAAACGGGGAAAAAATCAAATGAAATAAATAAAATTTTAGGCCCCATTTAGGATCGAACCCGGGCCGTTCACGTGTCAAGCGGGTGTTTTACCACAAAGCCACGATGTTACTTGCAGCTGCTTTGAAAAAAAACACTACATAAATGCCATGTACTGGCAGGAGTCTCAACGCATTTTCTTCGACAGGTGTCACGACGAAAACGAGCCCATTTGGGGATTTTTAGGCGCATCTGGGAGGCCATCAAAATACGTCGAAAAAGACCGGGATAATGCGGCCATTGCCGCTAAAACACATGGGTGTTTTCAAACAGCTCTAGAAATAGACAACTATGACAATCTAGCGCAAAACATATTATGCCTTTCCAGAGGCTTTGATCAAGAAAGCAGGAAATGCTAGATAATGTGCTGCGATCTGTGAGACTCTTTGTGTTCCTTCAAGGAAATGCCATTTCAACAAGCCACAACACTTGCATAGATTTAGGCTAGCTTTTCATTCTCACAATGCCATCAAAGAAGTGAAGTACTGCAGTTGCCGTTTCACCAACCGTAAGGTGATGCTTGTTGCGGTTGGCCAGAAGAGTTATCCAGAAGAACAACTCGAACAATTGCCAGATAACTAACGCAAGACAGACGACAGAATGGGGCCATTTATGAATACAAGTGTCCCGCCTATGCGCAGTTCGTAATACAGAACCATATGGCTATTTCACTGTACAATATTTTCAAGAAGTTTTTATAAAAGTGCTGTTAAATTCATCGACAACTTGTACCCTTACTATAAATGCGTCACGCGCACGCGCGCGCGCGCGCGCGCGCGTGTGTGTGTGTGTGTGTGTGTGTGTGTGTGTGTGTGTGTGTGTGTGTGCGTGTGCGTGCGCGTGCGTGTGTGTGTGTGTGTGTGTAACAAATTATATTAAGACGTATGCACTAAGCGGTTGAGCGGCGCACTCGGGGCCGGATTTTGCTATCGCGTTCAGCTGTTAATGGCGAAGTTTAAGGGTTTCCCAATTTTTCAATTAATTACTTGGTGTGGACCGCATTCAGTGAAGAAGCACTTCGAAAAGCCGCAGAATACAGTATATTACTTTAATAACATTTTACACGATGAGAGACGATCTAGTTCAGCCCCAACGTTGTTTGTTTTGTGCCCTCGAAGAACGGTAAGGTTTTGTTTTTTCTTTCATGAGAAATCGTAATAAAGCACGCACACAATTGGTAAGCTAAGATTGGAAGGACTCTGAGCTTTCCAGTTATTGGCTATTGGCTCACGCTCCGGTTTCTTGCTGACTGTATAGTATTTTCAAAGCTGTGAATGATTTCAAGCAAAGCTTTTATGTGTGACAGATTTTAGTGGTGGCGTTGTAAGCGAAAGTCCCGGCCATGGTGAGGGAATCGGCATGCGGGCACGGAGGAAGGAAAGGTAAGGAGAGGCCCTGACGTCACTCGTTGTGAAGCCGAGATGAAGCCGGAAGTCGGCCATATTGACTAGGCAAATTCTCATCTCTTGTTTACATATGAATGCGAAGCAGAAGGCGTGACTCCCTCTCCGGCTCGGAAAGCACGTGGGCTGCGCAGCGCGTGTGTCGTGACGATCCGAAACTAATGGAACGGGGCTCATCACGCTGAGCCAGCGGGATACCTTATGCGAAATCGCTTCATCCGAGTAATAACAGGGAGTAACAGCTCGCCGAAAACGAAGCAACTACGAGAGAACGCGCGCTAGATGCACTGACAACGGCGAATGCTTTCACGTCAATAATTCAGCAACTGTACAGACAACACGATCGGTCGTGCGCCTTCTACGGTTGCATTCCGCCACGCGGCCGACGCAGCGTCCTGCCACTGTGTCCGTGTTCCGCGTGAAAATCACCGGCGTCAGCATTCTGCGACCGTGGTGACTGAGCACGGTGCTAGTGACAGTTGAACGTGGTTGCTGTTACGTTGAGATTACATGCAATGCTGGTGGAGAGTGTACCAAGCGGAACAGTAAAGGTGTTTTAATACGCACATGCAAGTTGTTACTGTACACACACAACACGAAACTACGTATGTGTACATGGTCCTCACGGCGTCTTGCTGGGCTCAACAGCGCCGTCCGTTGTCACAAGCAGGAGCACTGCTCAATCGTCACTGACGTGCAAGGCGTTCGTCGTCATTCAGCTTCGTCATGGTGCCCAACGCAATTTCGCTGAACACTAACTGCTTGATCCGCGTCATCCGCCGCACGACACATGGATATGCACTTGTTCTACGCACTGTTGAAACCCCGTGATGGACAAAGGGATTTGTAAACGTTGCTAAGAGTAAACTAACAGCCAGGAGAACATTGCGTAACCAATAACGCGGCGCAGAGCACAGATATTGTCCGCAACGGCTCAGCACGAGACCTGGGGAGGCACACATTCCGCCGCCAGCCGCGGCCGCTCACTGATAGACCAGCTCCACTGCGCAACACGTAACCATAGCAACGCCGCCATTGTGCCTAGTGAATATGGCCGCCATGATGTCAATTCCGCCACACTTTTTATGCCCTGCGCCGGCTGGGCATGCCCTCTCCTTACCTTTTTCCTTCCTCCGTGGCATGCGGGTTAGCTCAAAAGTGCGCGCGCCGGTCAAACGCGCATTTGTGTATGCGCCGTTTTGCAAGAAGTGTTGCTCTCTTGACCGCGGCTTTGTGGGTGATCAGCACTTCTGATATGACTGCCTGATCCTTTATAGAAGTCACTTGTCATCTCATGGTGCTACAATCTATATGTTGCCTGGATGCCAACACATTACTATCGTTGGTGCCTTCAGGAATTGAAGTGTCGCGCTTCTAAGGACACGGATAGAAGTCTAATGCTTTTCGACGAGAAAGAGAAAAGTTTAAACGGTCCAATGAGGCTGTGATAAAAAGAAAGAAAAAAGCACTTAAGGCACACCAACGCCAAGCATCGCTTACATTAGTTTTACCGGTATGTGGAAAGGCCCCAACATTTAGGGATTCCAAAATTATACGACAAAAATCACGAGAAAAGTAAAAATAAACACTCAATTTGGAGTTTTTGGCTTCCCTTCCGAAAATCTCACATATCTGTACACATTCTCTTCTTTTCTTTATTATTTCTCGAACCCTCGTTTAAAAAACTTAATCTTATGATCTTCTCTGTGCAGACTCCGTGATTTGTTCTCCTCGGCGTAAGGGGCCATATAACTGGGTGAAGGTCGAAATCTCTTTCGAAGCTTACTGATGAGCAAGTGGTGCCGAAAATTAGATCATAGGATGTTTTGTGAAATACAAAGGCAGTCAGAGAGGAAGTCCGCGTTTATCAAAAATACGTCAAGCACATCTAACCATCGGTTCTCCGTCCAAGCGTATGTTATGTTTGGCTTAGCGCAGCGGGGGAATAACACGCACGCAGTTACACTGAAAGCATGCGCATAATTAGCCATATTAGTCTATTTGGAGGCAGCTAAATGTAAAGCTAACTAATACATAGTTTTTCAGTTATTGAAACGGTTATGCAGCAATGAATCTCTTCATACACAAATTCGAAAACCAAGAACCAGTGTATACAGATCACATGTTTGCGTGTGGCTATATGTCCAGGGTCTACGAATGTCTTCGGCGCACGTTTCTTATGGGTCCCATGCTGGTGATTATCTCAGCCACCTCGACCAGCTGTTTCCAGAATCCGGCGTGGATGGTTCTCAAGAGTCACCTCAGCATGCAAGTATCTTTGTGCAGATATGTAAACGCGAGGATTGTTACAGTACATCCTCATCAAACATGCGAGAGTTGCTTGCCGCCTAGGACCCTCAATCCGTAAAGGAAAATACCGCATAAACTGGGAAGTACCAACAGTGTCGTGAATCGTGAGATATATGAATGATCGATGTGGGGTTTAACGTCCCAAAATCACCATAAGATTATGAGGGACGCGTGGTGGAGGGCTCCGGAAATTTAGACCTCCTGGGGTTTTTTAACGTGCGTCCAAATCTGAACACATGGGCCTACAACATTTCCACCTCCATCGGCAATGCAGCTGCCGCAACCGGGATTTGATCACGCGAACTGCGGGTCAGCAGCCGAGTACCTTAGTCATTAGACCACCGTGGCGGGGCTATGAGGTATATTATGCAATCTGGGCATCACCAGTGGTGTATGCTAATATTCTGGAAAGAGGAAGCATGCAGCATATGCGGCTTCGCGGGATGAGTACGCGTAGGCCATTAGAATGATCAGGTAATAAGCCCGTATAAAACTTATCGTGATGCAATGCATGCAAGTAAAAAATTCCTGGATATTAACTTTCGTAGTGTCGGTAATGTCTGTTTAACGATTTCGAGTACTTGGTATGAACAAACACAGCACGCGAGCCGATCATCCTGGAGTAAAGGTCATCATCATCATCATATTCTTCTCTTCTTCTTCTTCTTCTTCTTCTTCTTCTTCTCTTCTTCTTCTTCTTTCTTCTTCTTTCTTCTTCTTCTCTTCTTCTTCTTCTCTTTCTTCTTCTTCTTCTTCTTCTTCTTCTTCTCTTCTTCTTCTTCTTCTCTTCTTCTTCTTCTTCTTCTTCTTCTTCTTCTTCTTCTTACTTCTTCTTCTTCTTCTTTCTCTTCTTCTCTTCTTCTTCTTCTTCTTCTTCTTCTTCTTCTTCTTCTTCTTCTTCTTCTTCTTCTACCTGACTTCGCCCACTGCAGAGGAGAGGCCTGTCCCTTGATCTGCAAATCGATTCTGTCTTGTGCTTTCTGTTGCCACGTTATACCGCATCGTCATCATCAGCCTGACTACTTCCACTGCAGGACAAAGGCCTCTCGCATGTTTCGCCAGTTAACGCGGTTCTGTGCTTGCTGCTGCCAATTTATACCTGCAAACTTCCTAATCTTATCTGCCCACCTAATCTTCTGTCTCCCCCTAACCAACTTGCCTTCTCTGGGAATCCAGTTAGTTACCCCGAATGACAAGCGGTTATCCTGTCCACGCGCTACGTGCCCAGCCCATGTCAGAAAAGCTTTGTAGAGCACGCAAAGAGGCAAAGCTTCTGGTGAGGATCAGGCAACATCAGATCTGCTGAAAGATGAAGGACAGATTCTGTTAGAAAAGCTAGCCACCCTGTTTACGAGGTGTCTCCTGACAGGAATAGTACCAGAGTCTTAGAAGAACGCTAACATAATCTCAATACATAAGAAAAGAGATAACAAGGACTTGAAGAATTACAGGCCGATCAGCTTGCTCTCTGTAGTGTACAAGCTAATTACAAAGGTAATTGCTAAAAGAGTAAAGAAACAATAGAATTCAATCAACCAAAGCAACAAGCGGAATTTCGAACAGTCTACTCAACAATCGACCACATTCATACTATCGATCAGGTAATAGAGAAATGCTCAGAATATAACAAACCACTATACATAGCCTTCATAGATTACGAGAAGGCGTTTGATTCAGCAGAAATATCAGCCGTCATGCAGACACTGCGGAATCAGGGCGTCGATGAAGTATATATAAGCATACTTGAAGAAATCTACAGGGGATCAACTGCTACCATAGTGCTTCATAAAGAAAGCAACAAATACCAATCAAGAAGAGTGTAAGGCAGGGGGACACAATCTCTCCAATGCTATTTACCGCGTGCTTACAGGAGGTTTTCAGAAGCATAGAATGGGAACAGTTAGGAATAAGAGTTAATGGAGAGTACCTTAGTAACCTGCGCTTCGCCGATGACATTGCATTGCTGAATAACTCATGGGATGAATTGCAACTCGTGATTACAAGGACAAGGAGAGCAGAAAGGTGGGTCTTAAAATTTATTTGCAGAAAACGGAAGTAATGTACAACAACCTCGGAAGAGAGCAGTGCTTCGAAATAGGTAATAGTGCACTTCAAGTTGTAAAAGACTATGTCTACTTAGAACAGGTTATAACTGCGGAGCCGAACCACGAGATTGAAGTAACGAGAAGAATAAGAATGGGGTGGAGCACATTTGGCAGGCACTCTCAGGTTATGACAGGTGGATTGCCACTATGCCTCAAGAGGAAGGTATATAACAGCTGTATATTGCTGGTACTTAGCTACGGAACAGAAACCTGGAGACTTACAAAGAGGGTTCAGGTTAAATTGAGGACGACGCAGCGGGCAATGGAAAGAAAAATGGTAGGTGTAACCTTAACAGACAAGAAGAGAGCAGAGTGGATTAGGGAACAAACGGGGGTTAAGGATATCATAGTTCAAATCAAGAAGAGGAACCGTTATACCTGCACACTTCTTAATTTCATCGGCCCACCTAACTTTCTGTCTCCCCTTCGTGCTATTTCCTTTGTTGGGATTTCAGTCAGTTACCCTTATTGACCAGAGGTTATCCTTCCTACGCGCTACATGCCCTGCCCGTGTTCATTTCTTCTTCTTGATTTGAACTATGATATCCTTAACCCTGGTTTGTTCCTTGACCCCATCTGCTCTCTTTTTGCCTTTTATTGTTACACCTATTATGTTTCTTTCCACAGCACGCTGTGTCGTGCTCAATTGAAGCTGAATCCTCTTTGTCAGCCATCAGAGTGCAGCCCCGTAGGTAAATTGAGGGTTAGTGGCAGATTCTTATTCATGATTTGAGAATGTTTGCCGAATGCGTTCATAGCATTTCATTTAGGCTTACCGATTCGAATGAGCGCAGAAAGTTCATTGATTATTACTTGGGGTTTAACGTCTCAAAACCACCATATGATTATGAGAGACGCCATAGTGGAGGGCTCCGGAAATATACCACCTGTGGTTCTTTAACTTGCCCTCAAAATCTACAGCAATTTCACCTTTATCGAACGCTGAAAGTTCGTTACGAGTCATTATTTTATCCCAAACAAAAACCAAAATGTAACAAAAGGCAAAGTTGCAAGTGTTTTCGAAGCCCACATATTAGGTAAATTTATGTGCTGCAAAAACATTCCGCCGGTGGCTGAACAATCGCAGTGCTACACTTTCCTGCAGTAGATAGTGTAGAAAATTATATGACCTAGCTTCGACGCTCACTGCACAGTTTGCGAAACGCCGTTTCAATGGACCACTGCGCTGTTCTACACGGGCTCTCAGCATCGAGGTCTTCCAATACGCATCACACCACACATAGTGCATAATAAATGTGACATATTCAGAAGCCGCCTAAGGTATAGTGAGTTGTTTTTTTATGGCACAGGTTAGCTGCATACTTGCCTCGCACGTCGCAGATTGTGGTTTTGTCACACTCTCGTTTACGATCGCAGTACGCCGACGATGATGTGGCACTGGACCCTGATCACGTTCCCAAGCTGCGTGCTGTCGTCAGCGCTAGGCCTGCTATACGTCTACGTCTTCATGTTCAAGCAGTAGTAAGTGCGCCCCGCGAAGCTGTAATAACGTGAATGGTTGAATATCTGAAACTAGAACATTTCGCCAGCTCATAGCAAATATAAAGGCCATCGCTACACCTAAAAGAGAGTTACCTCACTTCTATATTGACGGTAATTAATGCTCACTTTTTTTTATTGTAATGGTACATGGCTTCTTTTCAGATTGTTCACTTCCCATATTCTAATGCTATGAAAAAGCTGCCACCTATTTTCACGTGTGGGAGCTCTTTGAAAACAGGCTTGGATAACGTGACAACGAAGTCGAAGACAATGGGCTTTTCTGCTTTTGTGCGATTGGTGCTCAACTTGTGAGGCACACTTATTGAATGACTAGACCTGAGACTGGTGTGCTGCTAGAAGCAAATAAAATGTTCGTGAAGAGGTCTATTGTTATTTTCGAAAAAAAGAACATCAGGCGGTGATCAAAACACGTTATATTTGACGAAGAACGACCCCGACACACGGGGCCACATGCATGATCGCCAGAATAGCGGACAATATTGAACGAAATGCAGACACGGAACTGGAGCTTTCTTACTGGATAATATGTTGACTAATCGCCCCCACAGTGAATACGTGCTGGATCCCTCGCTGCAGCCCCGAATGCTCCGATTGACGGCGAGGCACCTCAGGAAAACACCAAACATCAGGTACGACCTGACACTTGCGTCGTATGTACCAACGATTGTCGCGCAACCAGAAACACACTAAAAGTATACAAATGTGTGAGATGAGAAAATGTCCGTATTCTATGACGTAGCTGGAGGTGAAGGAGGGCAATGGAAATGTCGCAAGTATTAAACTTCTCGTTTGTATAAATCTTGCAGACAAATAAACACACGAGCCAACGTAAATAAAATGGGTTGAACCTCCCTGAAGAAATGCATGGCTGTGCCACTGTCTGGATTGATCCTTGAATGCTTGTAAAAAAGAGAAACAAAAACATGGTTGTATGCCTTAAATTGTGATGTTTCCTATGTATAAGGGCTTCAAAAAGAAACAGACACGCTGTCAAATATTTTATTATCCCCTTTATTAAGCAACTTGTGTGTTCTTTTGCGCCATTGGCAGTGGCACTACCAAAAGCAAGTAGGTGAGAAAAGCTCGCTGCTCATTTGTAACTTAATTAAATATGATCGGCTGCTAGAAATACCTGTAGTAGGCGTACAAGTATATAAATGTAGGTAGCAATTTCGCGCGGTCTTCACTGTGCAACTGAATGCATTGTTTCTGGCACCTTTATGACAACCTGTAATGGCATTGTTTGGCCGACATATATAAGAAGCAGCGTTTCCATTAATCTACCCCACACATAGCTTCGTGCCCTGAAAAAATAAATGTAAGTACAACTGTAAAGCCATAGGTTGTAGGTACAAAACCATAAAGACGTAATAAGTGAAGATCCAAAAAGACACCGGTTAGATTGTTGTGAATTTACTCTCCGACCAAACAAGAAAATCAAACTGGATAGAAATGTTATTACCGTGTTTTTTTGAAATAACAAATAATATAAAATGAATAAAAAACTTCATGCAAGTAATTTCTCTAATTTCAATGTATATTCAATTACTTTTTACCAGGACAATCACTCCATTAATGACATAAATTGACTTAAAACGACCAGAAAGTAAAAAGAAAATCCATGTTAACTTGAGCGTCGAACCTCAAGCGTAAGAGTTGGGGCAAGGATATCCGAGTTTTCAGTGCAAATGCGCTGCATTAATGTACGTAGTCAATAATGAGCTTAAAGACTACGTACCATTAATGTACGCAATAATGAGCTGTACATCAATGACGAAACTTTTTGTTACTGTAACTTTAAAGTTTTTGATTGCTTTTAATTGTGGTGGTTACGTGTGGAATTACCTTCTGGCAACTGCACTTTTCTATATAATTTAAATACCTTGAAGAAGTTATAAAAAAGGAACACTAACATAATTTACCTACATTTTGGAGCAACATTGCTGTCTCTGAAAAAGGCACCACACTGTGTCAAATGTCATTGTCTTTTTATCTTTTGACGTAATTCCGCAGTTACACAACTATGAGTCACCGATCCAGCCTGCCAACAAGCGTTACGTAAAACCTTATCGACGAAGCTGCTTTGTAGACAAAAGTTCATAGCCTCTGTAATCAACTAACAGATATTACTCCTGTTTCTTCAAGTGGCACTTTCTGTTGGAAAAAGATGGTAATTACTGTCAAGCTCCCTACAAAGGCAAAACTGCTATTTGAAAAATACCTTCAAGGAAAAAATAACCCTAGGGGCGATGAGAACTGCAAGAATTAGTTGAACAACAATTTCTTCTCTAAACTACGCAGTAAATCGTATACTAGTGATGCAGCAGTGAAATATCTTATGAACAACGGCGCTGTAACGCAGGTACAAGGAACTCCTCTACATAATTTTTCTAGCAAGCTACGGCTGCCTGTACCTTCTGGCTCGCATTGCAGGTACTGACGACAAGTAAGTAGACATTTGCTCTTTGAAAGCGATAACGTTTAATAGCTAGTTTTGCAGAAAGTTTGGTGTCGGAGTCGTCGGTTCTGAGGGAAAAATTTGCCAGCGTTGCCCAAGAAAAAAAATTTGAAATAGATGCAGAAAAATAACAAATATGCTCCGTTCGAGTGTGAGTAGAATCTAAAACTTCTCCGCGGCAAGCAGACGTTGTACTGCAGGTCCATGTCAGTGCTTGAAACTTCTTTGAAAAAGTTGGCAGATCTCATGTAAAATGGGAAACCATGATAGGCGAAGCGCGAATGAGGGACAATCATATGTCACTTTAAAATCAACAGACTGTTACTAGCTGGACGTAAACTATGCCGTACATGACTTCCATATAATGATTTATTGTTTGCATCTAGCATTTGTGGTCGTCGTCCATTCACGTCAGGTAATACCGAATTTTGTATACGTGAAGGTAGCGAAACGGCCGCGGGCACTCTATGAGCGTAGTCACGTTTTACATGACACGCATGTCATGAATATTTTGCATGAATTTTGCTTCGTCGTCTATTGACGTCATGTGATACCGAATTCGGTATATGTGGAACAAGCGAAGCGCCGCGAGTACGCTGTAAGCGTAGCATGTCATGTTTTAGATGACACGCATGTCATGATTATCATGTTTGGACGTGTCATTTTGCTTCGTCATCTATTCACGCCACATGATACCAAATTCGGTATATGTGGAGCTAGCGAAATGGTCGCAAGCCCTTTATGCACGTAGCATGTAGTCAAGTTTTACATGACACGCATGTCATGATTATCATGTTTCGACATGATATTTACCTTCGTCATTCATTCACGCCCCGTAATACCGAATTTATTATGTGTGAAGTGAGCGAGACGACCACGAGCGCACCATAGCATGGCGGATAGTCATGACTTACATGACATGCATGTCATGATTTGCACGTTAGGGTCTGTTACTTATGTCCGCCATGCAGTCATGTCATACCATATCACTTTTGCAGTATATCATGTGAAGAAAACCACCGCAAGAGCAGCGGTGGTTTCGTTCACATTAAATTTAAATAATAATATTCATGACATAAATATAATATACATGACACAATATAACATGTACTAATAATATTAACGACATAAATATAACATTTCATAACTAATATCTTATGATCGTCGTACTTTCGTGTTATGCCATACTAATTTTGGTATAGATACTGTTATCCATACAGCGAGGAGAGCTGAAAGTCGTAGTTGGCTAGAGAGATAGATACGCTGAAAGTCGTTGAAGTTCTCTAAGAAATGTTTCGCTTTTAAAATAGAAAAATACTACACGAATGGCATCTAGTGCGATGAGTATTTAACGGCGCGGGAAATTGCATGGCCGAAGCGTAGAAAAGCACCAGGTATCAAAACATATGACCTGCGTAGCGAGTGGCTGGTTGAAAGGCACACCAATCACAAAGCACGCGGGCATACTATAATCATAATCGGCAACAGCATCTGCCCTCTGTGCAGCTGCGCGAACATCAAGACATTCTTTAGCGTCCGTTCAGCAACACAAGCAGAAGCTCGTGTCGTATAACGGACGCTAAACGCGTACTTCGGTAGCTCACGAAAAACATTGCAGCTTATACACAGAGTCAACAATGATGAGTGGGGTGAAGCCTCCATGCGTTTGTCTGTCTGTTTTTCCATCCGTGCGTCCATCCGTAGATCCGTCCATCTAGTGAATACTTGAAGTACCGCAATCTCAGATCTTTTTATTATATACTCATCATATACAACTACCGCCTCTCAGCGGAAATTCAAGAACTAAACCAGAGGTGGCTACTACGACTACGACAAGGAACGTGCGACCTACGGCGTGAGGAGCTGTTTAGAAAGATTTGTAACAGACGTCAATAACATTTCAACCTAACATTTTCTTCTGAGACATGCAATAGCGATGACGAAAAAACAGACTTCATTCACATTAACATAGATATGAGATGGCGTGTGTGTTCAGAAAAAGTGTTTAACGATTCGTAGTACATGGTACTCTACTATGGGAGAGCATAAAGCCGTCCCGACACGTACATTCCCAACTACCAGTGAAAGAATAGCCCCGCAAGGCTAGGTTACGACGTCACCCATAAAAGAATCTAGCATGGTTATGGGCCCCTCACAACTGTACACTCATTCTCGAAAAGTTTGAAACAGCCAATGCTATGTGCACAGAGAAGGCATTGCGAGTGAGGCCTAATTGCTCACTCACGATCCTCTCGTACAGGCAAATGTCCTTCAAGTTGTCAGTTCCAGGGTGTAATATGACGCATTTTTATTCAACATCAACCACTTTCGATGTATCATGTGAAGAATAAGCACTATTAAGAACCTTAAATTGCGATAACGAAGACTGAAGACTTTTTGTTTTTGCAATTTTATCGTGTAATACAAAGAGACACTATTCACCTTTTCAGTCGTTTTAAACATAGCACGCTATGCTTCCCAAGAAACTTCCGTTTACTTTAATTATCACTCTTCAACACTGAAACATAAAACAATATTTTTTTTATTTGTGCCAGAGCAAGGAAAAACATTTTTGCACGCTCTGCTAAAAGGTCGGGCAAAGTTCATCACTATTTTCTGTAATGTTGTGTGTAGTTTAGGAAAAAATGTATTTTAATTATTTGGCCAGACAAATGGAAAAAATAGTGTTGAAAATTAGTGGCTACTCGGTAAAGCATTCGTTCTCCGTCAACGCTCCTAGGCAGGCTATGCTAGTGCACAAAGCCACAAGCCGTCCAGCACCTCTGTTTTAAACAGCAAAAGGTCTATAGACCAAAAGGAGCCTTCTAAATGCGAAGCATTTCTTTGCGAACTTCGGCGACTTTTAGCGTATCTATCTATCTATCTATCTATCTATCTATCTATCTATCTATCTATCTATCTATCTATCTATCTATCTATCTATCTATCTATCTATCTATCTATCTATCTATCTATCTATCTATCTATCTATCTATCTATCTAGCCGCCTACAACTTTAAGCTCTGTTGACCGTTTCGAAAATGGCATCAATACCACACTTGGTATGGCATAACATGACTGTAAGGAGAACATATTTGATTAGTCATAACATGAAAATCACGATATGTATGTCATAAATGTAATGATTCACATTTCATAGTCGTGCAGCTCTTGCGGTGGTTTCGTTCACATGACATATTGCAAAACTGGTATGGTATGACATGATTGCATGGCAAACACAAGTGACAGACCCTAACATGAAAATCATGACATGCGTGTCATGTAACAACATGACTACATGCCACGCTCATGATGCGCTCGCGGCCGTATCGCTATCGTCACATACACCAAATTTGGTATTACGGTACGTGAAGGAATGACGGAGGTATGTGACTGGTGCAAACATAATAGTCAATACACGCGTGTCATGTGAAAACTTGACTACATGTCACGCTCATGATCCGCTGGCGGCTGTTTCGCTAGCCTCACCTATACCAAATTTGGTACTACGGGACGTGAATGGATGACGAAGGTATGATACTGGTGCAAACATAATAATCATGAGATGCGTGTAATGCGAGAACATGACTACATGCCACAGTCAAGGCGCCAATACAGTTCGACATGACGCAGTGCACGTACTCACCAGCGTTCATTTGGTCGCGTCACGGCGACGTTGCCATACCAGGCGGCGGTCCTGCCATATACTCGCAGGCGCGCGCCACGCTTCGTCGCTTTGACGCATGCGCCTTTCAGCGCGTCCGGCGTCCCTCCGTCACCAAAAGAGGGATGCGCAGTGTTGTCTGGGTAACGCATCGGCATAGAGTAGTGTTACTCTACGACATCGGCGTGAAATGCAGCCTCGCATTTCGTGCTGTTGCTGTCAGACAACGCCGATGGACGCTAGTCGTGCCAGCTGTCAGACTATAGAGTGCTCGCGTTTTGCTAACGTAGCGCCGCTGTGCCCAGCGTGCGCGCGCGTGAACGCTAAATTGGAGTATATTGGGTCCTTCAGGAAGTGCTCGCGGCCGTTTTGCTAGCTCCACATATACCAATATTGGTGTTAAGTGACGTCACTAGATGACGAAGTATATGACTGGAGCAAACATGATAATCCTGACACGCGTGTCATGTGAGAACGTGACAACATACTGCGCTCATATCGTGGTCAGGCTGTTTTGCTAGCTTTAAATATACTAAATTAGTATACGTGACGTTGAATAGATGAAGAAGGTAAACGACACATCCAAGCATCATAATCATGACACAGAAGTCATGTACAGCATTATTTACCTCCACCTCGTAGCGCTGTGCTGATTTTAAGTGGACCATCATAACATTTTTTATTCATGCTTCGCATATCACCGACTCCCAACTGTACGTGGCATCTGCCTTTTTTTTCGTACATAGCTAACGCTAGTACAATTTCAAAGAAACCATTTTTGACATAAGAAAATGCTCGGTAAACTTGAAGGCTTTTATCATGAATGACCTGGAGGCAACGTCACCTTGAGTTTATACAACCAGCACGCCGTGACGTGATATACAGCAATAACCTCCGCTAGGCCCTGCGTAATTATTTATTCGTGGTTATCAAGAAGAATTATAGGCACTATTGCAGTAAGGGCTGAGATGAGCAGCTGATAGTCTTAAAAAGTTAGCTTGGTTGCGACGCAAACAGCGAAAGTAACGGATAGTGCCAGTTTGACGAAATGTATATTCTGCAGAAATAGAGGAGCTGCGGTTACCTTTTGTTTCTGTTGTGATTGCCGCTTCATTCGCGACAAAGACGTCATCAATGGATGTTAGTTGGGAACCATCACTGCAGTAAGACATAAGGCCTCTTCAAGCTCGAGCCTTGTTTTTACATTTGTATGGCTGCAGCTTCGTTCACGACTGAGGCAAATAAACACCGTGGGAGGCGAATATTTGGTAACCGGAGCGTGACACATGACGCTGAAAACTCAGTTGTCGGGAGGCCCAGCCGTAGAAAAGCTCTGCTGCTTTAAACGTAGATCATTTAGTAAGACAAGTCATCCGGCTGCTAGTTCCAAAAGACTCGTTGCTGACTCGTTATACAGCTGAAGATGTCAACTCTATGTTGCCGCAAAATATAATTAGTTCATGAAACTCATGTCGCCCTTGCGCTCTCTTTGTAAAACACTTCTTTTGTACATTAATAACGCTCTTGTTAAACGAGAAAAACTCAAGATTACATTCCACTCATGTAAAAAAGAAGAATGTTCTATTCATATCGCTAATTTCCCCGTCTGTCTGGGAAGGGACGCGCAGCTGTGCTTGCTGTGCAGCATGGTGATTCGTGACGTCAGCTGTGACGTTCGAGCAGCGCCAGGCGGAAAAGGAAAGAGATGCCACCGACTGCTGGAGCCGATTTCCATGGCACGTCGTTCTGCTGCTTGGAGCCGTCGCAGGTCATGAGCAAAAATCATTGAGGTATGTACCGATATCCCATTTAATCACAAAAGCCAAGCGCCTAGAAGCTATTACAGGGGTGGATGTAATAATCAAAACGTAACTCCTTGAAGATATTATTCAGGTAATAACCTGAGGTGTTTAAGTTGAAGCCCCTTTCGAAGAGCAGTGTACACACTAACGTCACAGTGCCGCGACGAGTATAGCCATGAATGAAAAGAAAAATAAAGCTTTCACATGGAATAGAGCCCTAGTGCTCAGCGCGGCAGGCAAGTATTCTACGCCACAGCCACACCAGCGCTTGATATTGCTTTTAAAAGAACCCCTACACTAATGTAGTTGGCAAGGGGTTGCATTAACAGTTTTATATGGTGGGGCAGAACCGTAAACAATATCTCAAAGGCGGGTTTCAAAGTCTGAGAAGCAGATACTGCGAAAATATTTATCAGCACACCTTCGAACATACCTGAAAGGACGAAAGCCTCCTAGAAAAGGACGTATACGTCGACTGATTTCGCATTAAAAATGCGTTCCAATGACCGGACTTGCAAGTGGAATCTCCGGTAGCAAAGCCCTATGGTTTAACCCAAAAATACACGGGACAACCGACGTTTCATTAACTCTCGCACTAGAAATGCGGCTGGTTAAGTGAACCATCAACATGATGTTCATGTTATATGACAGCTGCTTCAACGGGCCCTGAAGCACCCTTTTAATTAATGGATAATTGACAACCACCTGTTAGTACCACGAGGCCACAAGAAGTTAAAGAGAAATTCATCTGGTTCGAGGATTGAACGAGGCTCCAACAACTTCCGGGGATGGTTGCCCTGCCAATTAAGCTAACGAGGGTTCTATGGTTAATAACAGTGCGGAGGCAAATCAGTCATCACCTGAAAACGTATCGACACAGAATATTAAAGTAATCTCCAAAGGCTATTGATTGGCATATGCATATGCATGCACTACCACATCTGATGATCCATGTTTTCCAGAACACAGCCACAAAGCCCGATAACCAGACTAGAAACACAGGCACATGCAGATGCTTGAAACCAGGCAGTACTTATTTCTTTTCTACTGCTCCACAGAACGCTTGTGCATTCAAACTGAGCATTCATCCTCAAGACGCACAATGGGTTGCCAAATGGGATGTAGTACCTGTTCTCTTTCATCTTGAACTATGCGTCCTTCTAAATGAACGTTCATGAATTATAGGTTCTCAACTAGC
>WOVY01006515.1:0-59713 GCA_013436015.1 Rhipicephalus annulatus
TTTTTCCGCTGATAAAGATAGGCTAAAGTGTCAACAAGTGACGCTCAATGATTGAAATAGCACTCTGTGCTATCCGGGCCAAACGTTTGTGCTGGTATCGTGCGATCCAAATGCAGTATCATTGGCGTAGATGGATATTTTAACTGATTTCAGAGCTAAGTGCAGATTGTCGGGAAGGCTGGTCATGGCAGCGCTAGAAGCAAGGAAGTTAGAACACTTCCTTGTGGGACGCCGAGGGAAACGCGTCTCTCTTCGCCGTTACATTTCCAAGCTTAACATGGACACAGCTGTCTCTGAGAAATTCATGTACGAACTGAAGAGCATTTCCCGACACACCCATGGCTTGGAGCCCCGTTCACGATGCCTGCCTGAAGCACACAATCATATGCCTTGGCGACGTCTATGAAGACGGCGAGTGTCGAGAGTCCGCTGACGTGATGGTGCTCGATGTGGCTTAATAGGTCCCAAACACTGTCCTTGGGCACTCAGTCGGGGGCGAAATCCGGTCATACACGATAGCCATCGTCTTCCTTGTTCAGGTACCAGTTATTCTTGTACATATTAATCTTTCATCAACTATATATCACATGATGTAACAGATACCGGTCGATATGACGCGAGGCTCGCAGGATCCTTTCCGGAATTTAAGACTGGCACCACCCCATGCTGTCTTCCAAACAAATGGGATCTCTCCCGTGCTCCAGGCATGAATAAATTGTCCAAAAGGGCCTTTTTTGCTCATATGGTAGATTTGTCCACATTTGATTCTGATCAAATTGGGACCCACGGCACCCGCGTCTACTTAGTTTGCTAAGTGTCATATCCAGCTCTCGAAGGTGAATGGCGTATCCATCGTGTAAAAAACTGGGGTGACAGAGGAATCGCCGCTCCTGCTGATCTACCAGATGTGTACACGTCTGCGAAATCCTCTGCAGGATTTGCAAATCTATCCCTTGTTTCAAAGCGAGTGCTTCAAATGGCCTGTGTGTTTGCATCTTCCCGAAAGACTATTCATTAACTGCCCACATCTTTTTTTCAAGGGCGTAAACGTTGATAAACTCTCACAGAAAGCGGTCCATTGATTTCGTCTTAATTTTTTGTATGGCGACGAATCGCAGCGTTTATCCTGTTATATTCGGTTTTCGCAGAGAGATTTCCTTTTGTTCTCATTATTTTCCACTCCGCCCGTCTACGTGCTGTGCAGAGCTCTTCAATTTTAGGTCAGGAGCAAAAAATGGTCGGGCGGTTTCAGCAACGAATTTGCTGAAACCGCCCGATGCCACATATCTTGCTTTGCAACATATCTGCGAACAGCTCACCAGTGGATTTGTCCAACGCTTCTCTGTAGGTGTCCCAGCGTGTTACATTGCAGAATTGTCGACCTGCAGTTTGAAATCCCAGGATATTGGTGAAGATGGGGAAATGGTCGCTGTGCCATCCTGTCTGGAGCCGTGGTCGATAATACCAGAAGGTCCGTGGAGTGAAGTAAAAGGTCCATTGCACTCCATGAATCTGGTGGCCCGAAAAATGTAGGTTTGCCATCGTTCGCCACACATAAGTCAGCTGCATCCGCAGCTGCTAGAAGTTCCTTGCCTCGAAAATCTACACTCTTATCTCCCAGAGTGAATGGTGTCGTTAAAATCACCACAGATTATTCAAAGAGCGGGACACTGAGTGCAAAGGTCCTTTAGAAAAGTCTCCAATGAGACCTTTTTTCGTGGGCTTATGTACAACCGATACCACACTCAGTTTTTGGTTCCCCAGGCACACTTGCACATCAGCGACTTCCTGTGAGTTGGAACAGAGGTCTTGCACTGGTAAGGCGATTGATTGATTGATTGATTTGTGGGGTTTAACGTCCCAAAACCACCATTTGATTATGAGAGACGCCGTAGTGGAGGGCTCCGGAAATTTTGACCACCTGGGGTTATTTAACGTGCACCCAAATCTGAGTACACGGGCCTACAACATTTCCGCCTCCATCGGAAATGCAGCCGCCGCAGCCGGGAATCGAACCCGCGACCTGCGGGTCAGCAGCCGAGTACCTTAGCCACTAGACCACCACGGCGGGGCTGGTAAGGCGACGTGACGTATTCCCGCCTTATGTATATCATAGCGCTTCCATTTGCAAACGACATTATGCTCGGGTTGCTGTGTCGGGTGTACCCTGGGAGCGTCCTTGCATTCGGTAGACCGGCTTCGGAGAGAGCGTCTTTTTCGCAGTATCTACAACGGCTGCCACTTACCAAATCAGTTTCACAGTGGGCACAAGAGAACAACAAAATGATTTATAGTGACACTATTTACATATTATTTATGTGCTAATACACCAACTTCTTTTGTATAAAACATTGCCAGTCAAATTATATAAGACTTCCAAGCAATGCTACACTTAGCTCATGGAGTGACTGTTTTGTGATAGAATACTTGTGCCGCATTTCCGGCTAATATTAAAATGGAGTGTGCCAAATAAGTTTCTTGGTAGTGAAGAGATGCACCTAAAGAGTCCCTGCGATGGTTAACTAAAGCTGCGTTAGCATTTCTGCTACAGCACAATGTAATAATAAGCACCGTCGATTCAGGTATTCGTCTTGTATCATGACTGCTAAAAGCTACAAGATTTTAGCAGTGCTTTTCCTCCTGATCCTATTGACAATGCAACTGTCACTAGTGCACGATTGAGCTGTAGCTATTTTCAACATTATACTTGAATCTTTCACTACAAGCAAATTACCTGTATCGGCCACTTAGTTTTTTTCTCCCCAGTCCACTTATAATCAGTAAACACTAAAAAGTATTTAGAGAATTAGGTTGATCGAGACCTTAAGCAATAAAAAATTGTAGTAGTATCTTTGGGGTGAAGTAATGGCTTCGGGTGAGTGGATGCTGACACCTATTAGATATCCCAGTACTCACTCTACTGATTGACCTCGCCAACTCCTCTCGAAGGCCGCCTGGCATTAGCACTGATCACTAGATTTGTTGCAAGGTGAAATGCAAGAAAAACAGACCATGTGGTTCAGGACACTGAAAAGTCTTATTTTATTCGTGTCAGTCTAAAAAAAATAGGAGGCTATCTCGTATTTAGGAAATGGGTGTCAAGGGAGCCTTCCTTTGGTGGGTCTGGCTTTTATATACTTTCTGTCACATGTGCAATGCTCCCACATGCTAAGCACCACATGCTGAGCAACACAACACATCTACAGGCAACATATTGATTGCGACTAAAACCTCCTTTACAGTTTACATTACAATTACCTAATAACATCCCCTATACTTTCCTTGGCATAATTGCCAGTCAGTTCTCATTATATTGTCTAACAAAACGCGCCCTTAAATAAACCTCAATTTTTTCATTCATAGCGAGCGTCTCGTTCTGGCAGACCTAATGCCATCGGGTAGTATGCCAAGAAATATTAGTCAGCTGCCAGCCGTAAGAACATCACCTGTTGTACGATGCCTATAGGCAAAAAATGAGTGTCCCACACTCGCTGCAATGGCAACAGGCAGCGCTGACTGATACTACCACATTAAATGCACATACATATCCCATAAAGTGGACGGGGGATAGCCGGCATGGTAGCTCCGTTGGTAGAGTGTCGGATGCATTATTCGAAGGTCGCAGGTTCAGTCCCTGCCCACGCCAAGTTACTTTTTCGTCCACTTTTCTTCGCAGTTACAATAAAATTACTTTATAATAACATATATATTTTTTGGCATAATTTTCTGTCAGTTACCACTAACATACCCAAGCCATAATAATGAGAACTGACGAACAATTGTGTCAAATAAAGTATAGGGGATGTTATTAGTTGTGAATGTAATGTAATCGTGAAAAAAAAATAAAAGTGTATGAAAAGATTGCTTTTCGTGGGCTGGGACTGATCCTCTGACCGTCACATAACACGCCGATGCTCTGCTTTGAGCTATCGCGGCGGCCATTCCCTCGTCCACTTTATGGAGATATATGTGCACTTAAACGCGAGTGCGTCTGTCAGTGCCATCACGTGCTACGTGACACCAACAGGCAAAAGAAGTCTTTCACACTCGCCGTCATTGTTGCTAGTAGCGCGGACTCACGCTGGCACTTGTATATGCATATATATGCTGGATAAAGAGGGCGTGGGAATGGCCGCCGTCTTCGCTTATTTGGTAGAGCATCGGATGCGTTATGTGACGGTCACAGGATTAGTCCCAGCTCCTGGCAAGCAATTTTTTCGTCCACCTTAATTTCTTCTCATTTACACACGATATTACTATAATTAGCGTCCCGATACTTTTTATGGCATTATGGTAGGTTAGTTCTCATTAATATTATGTCTAGCAAAGAAAAATCAAGCCTTAAATTTTTATTTCTTTCAACCAAACCATGTGGCTTGTTCATTATGCAATTTAGTAACACACAAGCACTAACATGTCTTGTGGGTCGTCCATGTGCAGTATCCATCAAGACAACAGCACTGGTATTTTAACAATGAAAGAGACTTTCCACAGGGAATAAAAGTTCATTGTGTTTGAGAGCTCCCTTCATGAACTGCTCCATATGTGGCCAAGTAGTTTGCAACCTGAACTTCAGCATCATGGGAACTCTGGTCGCTGTAGAGGGAGTGTACGAGCAACTGCACAAGCTCCAGTGGAGAAGCCAGCCACTTGTTCGAGGTAGTGAAACTGGAGCCAGCAACTTTCTCCAAGCCGCTGGCATGCTCTACAAGGGCTGCGTGGTGGCTGCAACCATCCATGCCTTGATGCTCAAGTCATCACGAGTGCGCCTTCTACAACTACCAGAGGGCCTACTTGCTCCTCCCTGCAGTAAAACGGGTGCACTTATTGATCAACATCTAAATATAACTATAGCAAGACTTGTAGACATATTACGCAACATGAACACAAATGCTTATAGTTCTCTTGCATTAAAGTGAATCTTACTTTTTTAGCACAATTTTGCCAAAGATTTACGCATTGCAAAGCATTTGCTTCCATCTGTATATCTTTGTCAATGTTATCTAAATGAAGAACATGAAATCATTTTGTATAAAACTTATACAAAACTATCCCATCCGTTTTTTTTGTTACAATGCGAAAGGGAGCATGCATTTTTGCATGCTAATAATGAAATGTAGAAGCCAGTCATCTGGAAAAATCATAGTTTTACAAACAGTTTTAGCATACTTCTTATTTATCTTACTGTGTAATATGAATACTTATGATAGAACTGAGTTTGAGATGATGAACTTCTACTGAGGTCAAAATGTAGCAGTGGTGGAATACTCGTGGGCATGTCGGCATGAAACATCATTGCTATTATACAAGGCCCCCGCAAACTCGGTGCTAGTTTCAGTTTCAAAGAACATGCACGCTCATAGAAGTTGCTGGGCATCCTAAGATCCGGTTGAACGGAGTCAGCCTGATGTGAATGTTCGCATTTATTGGCCATAACAATTTTACAAACAAAAAAGTCTACATCCCGTAAAGAGCTTCTTTTTTGTTTGTATGTTTTTTTCTTATTCCTTATTTCTTGAATTTTAAATCAGGTGAAGTGCAAAACGTGATTGACTTGCGTATGTGGCGCTTGCCTCCGCTCTTTCTTGCCTCTCGCTCAGCGATATTAGAAGCTGGATCTCGCTCATTTATATCGGTCGGTTACCGTGTCAACTACGAGAAATATAAGACGGCAACTTGTGGCGGGCAGAGAATGAACCACGGTGAGCTATGCCGAAACAAGTAAACCATGCATTCATAGAAAGATGGCTTATTCGTGCAACACATGTTTTTTTTTTTTTTTGCGGCTGGGTGTGCTAACCCAGGGATTTTTAGTTCCGCGAAGGTTTTTTTATCGTTTCCTAAAAGCAACGGGTGAGCACAAGAACTTGGACCAATTATTGGAGCAAGTATTGATTTTGCATGAGTACACACGAGCAAACCCAGTTCTCCGCAAGGCAAAAACTGTACTGAGAGAAGTGCAGTGTCGCTTGACTAATTGGTGAAGACAGCAGCCAAGGCTCCTGTCGAAAAAATGGGTTTATTGAAAGGCTTGAATTTGAGTTTGCTCGGCTAGATTGCTTTAGCTACCTTTTACTTTGGGCAACTAGTTCAATTGATTGTCAAATTATTATAGGCCACTTTCTGCTTATGAAATTCTAGTAGCCCTGGTTTCAAATTTTGCGAGTCTTTACTTCTAAAAATGTCACTCGAATACATGTGATGGACTAAATGCTTCAAAATATTATTACAGAGAATGTGGATGGAGGCAGCGTTTTGACAAGTGAACCTTTCTTCATCAAGGCAACGCTGTTGCTCTCATGAGGACAAGTGAACTTGCCGAAACACTGTTTCCGGCGACGTTATTTCTCGAACAACTTCTGATCGCTTCAAGCATTTTCGTGCATCTGAACTTCAGTCTCGTTTGGTCTCAATTTGTACGCACGTTGTCACAACAAGCGTGATGAAGTCAAATGTGTTCCTATCCACGATTTTTGTTGATTTTAACATTGGTTCGGATATTCGGTTCAACGTTTTCTCGTTATGTCCATGTGTCATTTGTAAATTGAAGCTGCATCTATAGATTGACCCTTTCAAACTACGTGTATGTGCCTGTTTTTTATGCAAACATGGAATAAAAAAGCATTTCATTTGTGTCGATTGAGTTGTCTTACTGTGAAATCAGTAAGCTTAACTTTTGCCTCTTCAGAACACGTACAAGCTAAAAAAGATTACGAAATTTTTATGGCCGCATTGCCCGCGTGGCCAGCGACCTGCATGAAGGCACGAGTGCATTCCGCTTGCATGCTACCTGTTCTTTCCAGCTCCTTCCTCAAAAACAAGCAGCCATGGTGTATGCACGTGATGGGTGATGTGACTCTCCTGGCTACAGCGCCAAGTATCTCACGTACAGTGTGTTTGCCATGCAATATGGCTGTATTTTACGCACTGAGCTGGTGCAAGTTGGAAAGTTAAACTTGCAGTGCTACTAGTATACTTTTCAAGTGCTAACAAGAGACCTCTTGCTACATTTTTGTTCACCGTCACCTGAAATCTCCTACAATGTCTCCATGGAAAAGCACAGGACTTGCTAAGTGCCTGACTGCTGTTGAGAATCTAGGCATTCACGTACGCTCATTGACAACAAGTACCATATGTTTGTGCAAAATTTGCCAGTGAATCTAAGAAACATTAAGTTTATAAAGGTATATCTTTATGTGAAATCATTAAATTACTGTTTCAAGAAGGAAGTTTGGATGCAAGGGGAGGGGGAGGGGAGTTTTATCACTCTTGTAGAAAGCACTGTTGTAGCACTCTTGCAGAAAGCACCCATGACAGCAGGTCCAAAGGACTTATTCGGCATAATTTTTCCCAGATCGACATCCTAGTGTGAAGCTATACTGCCGCAAGCCACAAGGCCAAACATGCCACACTGGTATGATGTTTGGCACGTTGGTAAAGGTAAGCATGTACACGTGTTATAAAGTTAGTGTGGCACATGTACAGTAATTTGGCCCACTCTGATAAATTACCTAAAAGGCAATATTTACACGAGTAACATCTTGAAACTGGCTTTTTAACTTGTAATCATGGTAGATGCACTTGCAACTTTCAAGTTTCCTCTTGCATGCATGATCTAATTACAATATTGAAGACAACCAGCAATAACATACTAGCTTATAAGAAATCCTGGGACTAGTGTAACTTTGAAGAAACTTGTACCGAAAATTTGCTGAAACATTTGTATTTCATTCTTCATAATTGTAGCGAGAAAAAAAAAACATGTGCAGACACAATCAAAAAACTCATACACAGTACGAGCACTGGTCCTACGTATGTGTTCCTTATGTCTGCGTCTTTTTTTTTTAAGAATATGGACACAAGTGACTCAATACAACTAGCCCCCATCACCACTTTGGCTGCTCAAACATGTTTTGACATTAAAAGCATGTGCATCCCCAAATACTTTCAGTAGCAACATTGCTCTCAGAAAAACTTACCTGTTTTACAGTTGGCTGTGACAAACGGAGCTGACACCGAAATTTTTGTCATCTGAGCTCTGCTATGCTATCACATTAAAAGCAAGTCCATGTACGGTACATGAAAATCCGATACCTGGAAGTGTATTTTAAATAATGTAAATGATTGGGCATGTAATCTGAGGGTTGTAGGTTTGGTTACTGCAGGTACAAGGCTGTCTTCTTTTTCACACTTATGTCAAAATTACTACTACCGTACCAATAAAAGAGCACAATTAACATACTTTATATATTTATTGGTTTCTGTATCAGCTAGTTTTCAATAATTTCATATAAGGAGGCTTGAGGGTGACCCCCTACTTTTTATAATGTTACCACTGCTGAGGAGCTTTCAGCTGGTGCAGCTAGTAATTACAGTCCAAAAGAGGGGTGCGCATCTGGTAAGGAGTGTTGACTGTTTATTGAACAGATGCGCTTCTACTGTGGCACTGTGGCACTTCACAGTGCCACAGTAGAAGCGCAAACTGTGGCACTTCAGATGACAAGCAATGACAGGGTAATAGTTAAACGAAAAATTCTTCTGAAGAAGCGTGCAATAAATATATGCTAAAAGCAGAGCCTGAAGGGAAATATAAGATTGTAACCATGCCACAGCTTGCGTGATTCTCATGTTCGTGGTAATCACCAGCTGCACCAGATAAATTTTTTATTGTCACACGAACCCCTCCCCCCACCCCCAAAATGTGGATTTATATCACCCTTCAGGTAGGTTGACCTACCATCAAGTAAACGTAATTACTTTTATCTTGTAATGTGTCCTTGTATGATAGTGACTTTGTCTCTCTTCACCATGCAGGCTATGTTAAGGGCTGCTGGAACATGCCATGGACCTCCGTGAACTCTCATCATATAAGGAGAGCTTTACAAGCAATGAGGCAGCAAAACCATGGCATATATTCCTCACCTATGAATGGATGAATGGCCATCTAAGGAGGAGCTCATTTCTCAGAGGCACACACGCTTTCCAACATCATCGACCTTGAATCAGTGACATGCATTCATTCTGATGATGTTGGTTTGGGTTTGATGCCCCAAAATAGTGATGCAATGATAATGAGGTATGCTATAGTGAAGGGTGCCAAGAATTTCGGTCACATGATGTTCTTCAACATGCACCTAAATCTAAGTATAAGGCCTCAACCATTTTCGCCTCCACTGAAAGTGCAGCCGCCTCGGCTGACATTTGATACAGCATCCTTCGAGTTATCAGTTGAGTATCACGACAACTAGACCACCATGGCGGGTAGTCACTAATACTTAGCACAGCATCAAAAGCTTACCATCAAACTGGCATCAAATATATTTTCACATGTGTGTGTTCTGGCTGGCAGCACACAGACAGCCACTGTGTGGATCAAACGAGAGAGCTTCACTAGATTGAAGCAACGTCGAAAGCTCAGTGAAACAGAGAAAATGCAACCGCAGAGACGACACTGCTGAAGGCTTCTCACTCTGGTGAATAAGGCGTCAAAAGGACGGTTAAGCAGAGAGAATGCAACCATAGTGATAACGCAGCGAAAGTCTTCTGACACAAGTGCGATGAAACAAACCTTCTTGGCAGTTGGGCAACCATGACTGATTTCTGGAAAGTGCTGTCAAATGTTATTTTAACGTGTGTGCTATACGGCTGGCAGCACACAGAGAGTTACTTGGTGAATCAACCAAGAGAGCCACAATTGACTGAAGAAACTGCCTTCCTGGCAATCAGGCAACGATGCAGCCATAATTGATTTTTGTGAAGTGCCTGAAATGTTATCTACATGTGTGCTATGGCTAGCAGCACACAAAAGCCACTGTGTGAATTGAGCGAGAGAGCTACATCATATTTTTGCATCTGTGTGCTACGGGAGGCAGCCCAAACAGAGCTAGATCTACTTGAGATGACATGACAAGTTTGACAGAATGACTAGATGGCCGTATTTGAGAAATGCCCCTCGTTTCGTGTTTGGATGAGTCTTCTGTTTGGCAGTTGCTTCTGTTTGGCAATTGTGCACCTACTTTTTAACTGTTGACTAATGAAATAGTCTGCGATTATCATCATAAGCGATGCGATAAGCAAGCCCTACACATTATTCTCTTGAAAGATCATGCACGAAGCACAACTATTTTGGAGCGAGAGATTGCATAACGAGTCCATTGGAAAAAAACAAACCTGTGCAAAACAGGCCAACCTAAAAGGACATAAATGCGGAAATCATTTATGCGCGGATATCTTTGATGCATAGTTGAAAGCATGGGCAGCTTGCCGTTTAATTTCAAGTTAAGATATAAAAGCTTTCACGTGCGCACCGAAGTATATCGGAAGCCCACGTAGTCGGCTGACGGAAACTGCTTCCGGGTGGCGGTGACTACGCATGCAGGTAATACAACTGTGTTGTGTCGCCTAAGCCTCTACCAAATCCATCGCGTGAAGAAGCGGTTCGCTATAAAGTGATATTTCCTGGAAGAATGCATAGGATGGCGTTGCTGGAACTACAACTTCGAAATGTTTTTAGGGGCGAAGCTCCTTATAGCGGCGCCCGTTCGTCCCTCGTAGCCGTCGTAGTGTGTAACAATTGTTACATTATGACCTCCAAGGTGGTGCCGGCGGGAGATTTCTTCTGTGCAATGTTGACTATAAAAACTAGTGCTCAATGTACATGCCAATGGCTGCTAATGAGGAGTGAGAGACAGGAGCATTCTGCTTTCAGTTAACGCGCACGCTGCGATCCCCATTAGCAGCCATTGGCATGTACATTGAGCACTATCTGACAGGAAAAAGTTGCTACGTTATAGTCGCTGGGCGTAACCTCCTTGGTTTTAGAAAAGTTTAGCGAGCGTTGCGCCGCAGTGCCATTAATACAGTGAACTTGTATATACCATGAACTCGGGGTGCTTAAAGGTGGGAAGTCGATCCGTAGCGCAAGCCGTAAGAAAATGTGCATGTGCCACCTCTCGTTTAGTCCTTAAAATGTCCGCTCGATGGCGGTGCTTCTATATGGGAAATATATGATGAAAAGATGTGAGATGGTGGTACTTGGAGTGTTGAATAGATGGACGAATGGACACACAGACAGATGCATGGATGGACACATGAACGGACGCAGGGGCGGATGCATGGACGAACGCAGGGACGCACGCACGAACAGACACACGCACGGACGGTGTAACGTTTGCAGTGCTCGCCCTCTTTCTACGTCGGGGCTTTCTGATAACATTGCCCGATTGCTGTTATCTTGCTGTTTTCTTTTCTTTCATGCCAACCTGCGATTGGCTGCGTAGCGCTTAAAAACGCGCCGCAAGGTGAATAAACTGGGATTGTCTTCCTGGCACTGCTTGAGTCGTCTCTTTCCTGGGCCGGCTGTCGTCCAGCCGCCGAATACGTAACAGCTGGTGGCAGCGGTGGGAGACATGCAAAAGAGACATGGTCACAACGCCTGTTGACATTACTTCCAAATGAGGCAGCCGATGTAATCGCGAGAATGCCAGATGAAGATGCTTATGATTACGAAAAAGTGAAACTTCATTTGAGGCGAAGGTACAGCTTGTCAACAGAAGCCTTGAGGATGAAGTTCCGTAACACGAGGCGTGGCCAAGGGGAGTCATTTTCAGAATTCGCCTACAAATCCATGAGCTTGTTAGAGGAATGGCTTAAGAGTGCCAACGCATACGAGGACAAGCAACGTCTGATTGAACTGTTTGCGCTCGAGCAGTTTTATGCGTCCATTCCGGACCAAATGCGGCTGTGGATTCAGGACAAGCCAAACATAGAGACTTTGCAAACGGCAGCCAGCTTGGCGGACGAGTACCGTTCCCGTAGAATGGAAAGTTCAGAAGAACAAAGAAAGAAGCCGTCAGGAGCGTTCAAGAAATTTCAGAAAGGAACGAAAGAAACTAACCAAGGGAAACCAAGCGACAGTGTTCCAGCCCAAGGGCATGCAGCCAACGCGAGTGAACCGAAAAGTTCCAAGTTCGAAGAAAAACAACCGCTGGTCTGCTATAAATGCCAACAACCGGGTCACATCGCAGTCGGTTGCCGACAGCCAGCAGTTTCCGTCAATTTGCTAACCGAAGAGAGCGATTTACTCTTGCCCTACACATATGACATGAAGGTGAACGGCATCAGTTGCAACGTTCTGCGCGACACAGGAGCAACATTTGATATCGTCCACCCGTCATTTGTTAAGCCCGAGAACTTAACAGGTTCATGTGTATGGGTACGCCAGGCACTAGAGCCAGACATGAAGTGTTTGCCGGTAGCCAGAGTCGAAATGAAGGGCGCCTTCGGCACATTCGAAACTGATGCTGCGGTTTCCGATAAACTTCCTCAGAAAATTCCCTACATTTTTTCTAACCGATCAATGAGGGACTTCCAAAATGCAGGACTGGAACTTAATGCTAACCCTGTAATGGTCGTCACGAGGTCCCAAACAAGAGCTCAAGCTACCAGCGCTACCCGTCACACGGAAATTACAGACCAGAGTGAACCGACACAAGCTACTGCACCAAGCGAAACTGTTCCTGTCGACGCCAATTGTGTCGCGCCAGCCATTGATAGCAGCACTCCCGTCGGTAATGCGCTCTCAGGTGAAGCGATAAACCCAGTCAGTGAAAATTTTCAGCTTCTAGCAAAGTTAGACAAAAGCGCTCTCAAAATGGAGCAGGCAAACGACGAGTCGCTGAAGACGTGCTGGGAAAAATCAAAACGGAAACAAAAAGGAGCCGTATCGTTCATAGTCAAAGAAGGCATTTTGTACAGAACATTCAAAAACAAGAAAGGCAGAACCTTTGAACAGCTTGTCGTTCCCAAAAAGTATCGAGTCGCACTTTTGGGTTTGGTTCACAGCGATAGCTGGGCTGGCCATTTAGGTATCAACAAGACCAAGAGCAGGTTATTGAACGACTACTACTGGCCGATGTGCTTCAAAGAATCGGAGAACTGGGTACGTTCCTGCAACGTTTGCCAAAGGACGGGGCGGCCAAACGAAAAACTCAAAGCACCTTTGGTCCAAGTGCCTTTGATTGGCGAACCCTTTCGCAGATTAGTTGTCGACATTGTAGGTCCATTACCAGTAACAGCGGCGGGCAACAAATACTTGCTAACACTCATTTGCCCTGCTACGAAGTTCCCGGAAGCAGTGGTGTTACCCGAATTAAGCTCCACTGCAGTTGTAAACGCGCTACTCGGCGTCTTTGCAAGAATTGGATTTCCTAGTGAAATCCAATGCGACCAAGGTTCTGTGTTCACAAGCGCGCTCACCACGACGTTCTTGAAGAAATGCGGCATATCCGTTCACCACAGCTCAGTCTACCATCCGCAAAGTAATTCAGTCGAGAAACTTCACTCTGTAATGAAGCGCATTCTGCGTGCACTCTGTTTCGAGAAAGGCGCCGACTGGGACGAAGCTGTTCCCGCGATGCTCTTTGCTCTGCGCTCCGTCACTCACGAAGCGACTGGGTTCACGCCGGCGGAACTTGTTTACGGTCGAGCGCTTCGCTCCCCGCTAACGTTGTTGAAAGAAAAGTGGGAAGACAAGTTCGTAGACAAATCAGTTGTCGAGTACGTGCTGACCTTGTTGAAGCGCCTACGTGAATCGCAAGAACTGGCGCAGATAAACATGGCAGAAGCGCAGCAACGCTCAAAGGTGTACTACGACAGATCCGCACGCACACGAACCTTCAAGGAAGGCGATAAAGTGCTGATTCTGCGGTCGTCAAAGGCAAATAAACTGGAAGTAGCATGGGATGGGCCGGTCACGATTAAACAAAAGCTCTCCGATACCAATTACTTGGTAACGACGCCCGGTAAACGCAATGATGTGACGATATATCACTGCAATCTAATGAAGCCTTTTATCGAACGCAGTGAGACGTTGAGCATTGTCCTTAACGAGCCTGAAGAGATCAACGTTCCTCTACCCCAAGTGCCAAGGCCCTGCTCTTCCCCATCAACAGAAGAGATAGTCCAATCTGTCACTAAACAAGCTTCTCTAACTGACAAGCAAAGAAAGGAGTTAGAACTGCTTGTGCGCAACTTCAGAGACTTGTTTAGTCCCACTCCCGGCAGGACAAATCTCGTGGAGCACGACATTGAGTTAACATCCAACCAACCTTTCCGAACCAGGATGCACAGATTTTCCCCCCGTCACGAGAAGATCCTGAACGATTGTGTTCAAAACATGTTGACACTGGGTCTAATCGTGCCAGGAGAAAGCGAGTATGTGTCACCTATGTTTATTGTAGAAAGTCCAGGCAAGGAACCGCGACCCTGCATCGATTATCGAAAATTGAATGCGATAACAAAAACAAAGATGTTTCCCATTCCAAACGTTGAGGGCTTGATCGAGAAAGTGTCCGCGGCACGGTACGTTTCTACGTTAGATTTGGTACGCGGTTTCTGGCAAGTGCCACTAACGGAAAACGCCAGTAAGCTCGCCACTTTCATGACACCGACAGGCACATATCGCCCTCTTGTGCTCACTTTTGGCCTCAAGAATGCACCCTTCGCATTTTCAAGGTTAATGCATGAAGTGCTCAAAGGAGCCGAGTCGTTCGCTGTTCCGTACCTTGACGACATAGCTGTTTTTTCGAGCACCTGGCAACAGCATTTGGAACATCTGCAGCAGGTATTCCTTCGAATACACGAGGCAGGCTTGACTCTCAAACTCGCCAAATGTCGTCTTGCGAGCTCTGAAGTCCACTACTTAGGGCATGTTGTTGGCCAAGGGAAGCGACGTCCTTCCGAAATAAAAGTTGAAGCAATCACTAGCTTTCCTTTGCCGAAAACAAAGACTAACTTGCGTTCCTTTTTGGGTTTAGCCGACTACTACAGAAGCTACATTCCCAACTTCGCAAATATCGCTAGTCCTCTCACAGACGCACTGCGCAAAACTGAGCCAACTATTGTAAGTTGGAATAAGGCTCGTAAAGATGCTTTTGCCGAGATCAAAAAGATTCTTGTCAGCAAACCGGTCCTCGCGGCACCAGATTACTCTCTCCCCTTCTTAGTTCAGTGTGACGCCAGTGACCGCGGAATGGGCGTTGTTCTAAGTCAAGTGAACAAAAAGGGCGAGGAACATCCTCTTGTCTACGCCAGTCGAAAACTAACATCACGCGAGCAAGCCTACAGTACAACTGAAAAAGAATGTGCTTGCTTGGTCTGGGCTCTCGAAAAGCTGTCGTGTTACCTTAAAGGCTCCTCATTTGTTTTTGAAACTGATCACTCACCTTTAGTGTGGTTAAATCAAATGTCGAACAAAAACAGCCGCTTGATGCGTTGGAGTCTAGCACTTCAGCAATTTGATTTCTCAGTGCGGCACAAGAAAGGCAAACACCATGCTAATGCGGACTGCCTTAGCCGAACCTATTAAGTGTTCCTTGTTTCTTTTGTGTGCATGCAACTTGGCGCAAGTATATATATTTTTTTTTCCCTATCGTGTTCGGCTTTCACGTTATCTGCTCCCAGTGAAATCAACTGTCGGGCTTTTCTAAGCTTGGGCGCCAGGTTGCTTTTGACGTGGTTTCTGCGTTTCTACCGCTCGTCCACTCAGCCATTTCAGATCCTGTCGTACCAGATGGCGAAATCAACCCTGCTCCAGGCGCCTGCAGCCAACTCCCGAGCTGCAGCCAATCGACACTCGGCGAGTGGTGCCCGTTCTGAACATTGCCTGTTCTCGACATTGCCTCCTCTTGGCCTTTAATGCCAACCTTCGCGGGCGTGTTCCAGCCAGACGACGCGCAATGCCATTTCCATTTCCTTCTGCGGTGGCTACTTCAACGACCAGTGCCACCATGCACCTCAGGGTCTTCGCCCACGCTGTGCACAAAGACAACATGACCGTGCGAAACGTGTCAGTGCTGTGCTTGGAGACCTGCCCACGTGTTGGCTACCTGTTACCACCTCCAGCCGTTCATGAAGCGTCATCCTCTTGAACGCCTTCCGCTAGGGGTAGCTTTGGCCGAGTTGTAACGTTTGCAGTGCTCGCCCTCTTTCTACGTCGGGGCTTTCTGATAACATTGCCCGATTGCTGTTATCTTGCTGTTTTCTTTTCTTTCATGCCAACCTGCGATTGGCTGCGTAGCGCTTAAAAACGCGCCGCAAGGTGAATAAACTGGGATTGTCTTCCTGGCACTGCTTGAGTCGTCTCTTTCCTGGGCCGGCTGTCGTCCAGCCGCCGAATACGTAACAACGGGCGGATGGATGCATGGACGGTCACACGGATGAACGAAAGCAAGAACGAATGAACAAACTAATGCTTCGCCCCACTCTCCATCATTCATTCTGTGAATATGCTAATATGCTGCCATTTTTTTTGATACACTATTACCTGTGCACTTCTCTTTCAACAACGACGCCGTTCTCCGGCACGCAGCACCGCGGAGTGCAGGCACACGCTTCGGAAGCCTTCATGCCGAGTTATGCAGCAGTCCGAACTTTCCCGAACAACTTGAGGTATGTCATGACAGCAGAGTTGTTCAAGGGCCGTTGGCACTGCTCCACGAAGCCCGCTGTCGCACCTGCACTCGCGAAAATCGCCCTAAGTTATTGTTATCGTGGACACCGAACAAACACCGCAAAATGAAAGACAATGACTCAATTGTTTCTGCGCTCGGGATTATGCAGCACAACGTACAAGCTGCACGCGCGACACGGCAAACGCGGATGCGAGGACGAACAAGTACCGAACAAAAAGGGCTACTTAAATAATTTACACTTGCCCGTCATCGTTGACATCGTCGTGGAAGTCCGGTGGGTCAGGTGGCGGCGGATCACTGCTGTCATTCTCAGCACGAAGCGCAGAATCGCGAAACGGTGTGTCGCTCTATGGTTCGAAAACCATTTCATTGCTCATTCAGCGCAAACGCTTTTCAAGTCCGGGGTCCATGGTGAGCAGTGGTCCAAAGCACCGTGAAACAAAACATAGGCTGCTCACGTTGAGCGCACAAACAGACGATCACTCAGCTGGCAACTGGTAAGTGTTCTGTGGCCCAGCCACGGTCAAGCGCCTGACTGCCGGTGGCTCTGCTTTGGCTTTGACTTACCGGAAGCAGACGACACTTCACGCACGCATTCTGCCACCTCACATCGTGACGCATACTCCGTGAAGGCGGAGCTTAGCCCCGAACGCTCGAAGAAAAAGTTGAGAATGAAAGGCGGAGCAGAGGGGGGTACTTTTTCAGCACTAATGCGTGTTTCGATTGAATTATGGTGACAATGATTTGCTCCAGTAGTGTTCTAATCAAAAACGGAATGTGAAAAAACCGTTTCAAAGACCAATTAATACTTATACAATATCTAGAGGATGTCCATTTTGAACAGAGGGGACCTTCATATAATGTCCACAGCAGTTCCACACACAATATTGATGTAATATAGGCAATATTAGTAAAATATTTAGAGAATGTCCATTTTGACGAGAGTCAACATCCATAGATTGTTCACAACAGTTCTACAGATAAAATTGATATATATCAAATTACACTTATTTTTAGGTGTAGCAACGCACATATGTGTACTATCTGGCGTTTTTTATGTCCCAAAACCACAATATGAATGAGAAACACCGTAGTGGAGGGCTCCGGAAATTTTAACCATGTGGTGTTCTTTAACGTGCACCGACACTGCACAGTACACGTTCCTCTACCATAACATCTCCATCAAAATGCGACTGCCGCTGCCGGCATTGAATCCGTGACCTTTGGGTCCAGCAGTTGAGCATTCTAACCACTGTTCCACTGAGACAACAGACGCGCATGCAATTGCACCATATGCTACAAAATAATGAAACTGTTAACTCGGTATGATTGCTTTTAGTCAAATTTATTGCATTCAATTCAGCAAGGGTCTTGTGGGATCTGTCATAGTGATGGCACTGGTCAGTCAGTCAGAGCACTGGTAGCCTGCAAATATATGCATGTGTGTAAACACCACTGTTGACTCAGCTTACGTAAAATTGGTGCTCAAAGAGCAGTGTATGAAGCATGTTTGCAGGGTATAATCTGGACTTTAAAAAATTATCTCAACAGAATTACAAGTGCAATGGCAGCAGTTCCAATAATGTGTATCACCACCATATGGGGTATTTAGTCTAAACATTTTAAACATGCTGTTTAGAAACCAATGAATCACACCATCAGAGCATAATAATGAAGAAATTAGGTTCTATGGTTGCGATGGTTACCAGACTTACTATATTTATTTATTTATTTATTTATTTATTTATTTATTTATTTATTTATTTATTTACAGATACTGCTGTCTCATGTGTGAGACATTGCAGGAGTGGTTACAATAAACGAACAAAAACATCACAATTAAATAAAAAATATAAAAATTGCATAATTAGACACCTGTTCAACAAACAATAAATGATCAAGCAAAAGGAACCACGGCAGAATTAAGAAGATCAATTTACATAATTGGACACTTGTTCAACAAACAGCGCATGCGGTAGTCGTTTCAAAGTAGCGTCCAGATTATTCCAAGTGTCAACTGTGCACGGAAAAAAAGAGTATTTATAACAATCAATAACACATCTGAATGGCACAATATTCAACGGATTGTATCGGCGAGTCACCTGGGTGGGATGATTGGTGAACGAAATGGGTGTGGCTATGCGGACGGAATTGTGCACGATATTATGTAGCATGGTAAGCCGATCACACATACGTCTGTGTTCTAAACAGTTTAGTGATAAAACACGGTAGTGCTCAGAAGGGGAGAAATCACGGTCATAACGGTTAAAAATGAATCTTATCGCTTTTCGCTGGATGGCCTCAAGTTTGTTTATGTCAATTGCAAGATGTGGTGACCACACAACAGACGCATATTCAAGAAGAGGCCTGACCAGTGATTTGAAGGCTATAAGCTTGCATTCCCTTGTGGCGCCCTTTAGCGTTCTTCTTAAGTAACCTAATTTCTTTAGAGATTTTGCAGAAATAAGGTCGATGTGTCTGTGCCACTTCAAGTTTGGAGAGAATACAACACCAAGATACTTAAATTCCTGAACTTTTTCCAGTATGTGATTGGAGTCGCCATATCTAAATTTCAATGGCTCCTTTTTATTTGTAAAAGTTATTGTCACAGTTTCCGGAAAATTAAGCTCCATTTGCCAAGTTCTACTCCATTCGCAAAAGGAAGAAAACACATCATTCAACAAAACTTGGTCAGCGACGCTACGTACACTGGAATACAATACACAGTCATCGGCGTATAGGCGAAGCTTAACTGGAGTGTTAATGACAACCTGAGTGACATCATTAATGTAAATTATGAATAAAAGGGGTCCCAAGACAGAGCCTTGTGGAACACCTGAGGAAATATGAGCTTGTGACGACTGTTCATGGTTGTAGCATATAAATGCATATTCTAAAGGGTGAAAAGCATGCAGATTGTTTCATGTGTACACATTTTTGCGTGCATGAATACAGCCCTGTTTGATTACATTACGCGTTCACAATGCAAGATTATGCACGAATTAGTAGTCTCTTTCACTATAATGTTTTATCTATTAATACAAGGTAGCCAGCCGGTCTGAGAACTGGCTAACCTCACTCTCCTTCCTTTCTTTCTATTAATGTGCAATTTGAACACTAATGCCACTTTAGTGCCTAACAATAAGTTATAGAGTAAACTTTAGTAATAAATCCAGACACTGTGCGCAGAACAGAGACAAGAGAGTCCACAAACCCAGTGATGTCCCTCTCTTGTCCGTGTCCATCATGCTTTTTCAGGAATAATTACAAATAACCAAGCCCAAGCTACCCTTGTACATTTCCAGTTGCTGCAACTGCTCACCTTTCTGTATGCAAGAGTTTAAAACTGGCCGAGAATAACAGCAGCTGAAATGGTACTTGAGCTTTCAGCTACATCTACAGCACTGCTTGCAGCTCGTACAGAGGGCAACATGTTGGTCTAGAACGCCAGAGTGTCAGGCTCTGCATTGCATGGTTCACATCTACACACATCACTAAGATTGATATAGGCCACATGCAAGCTTGGGAACCCACATTGAAGAGCCTTTTTTGAGATGCGGATGCAACTCTTTTGGCTGTGAGAAGCGTTGCCTAAACTGGCACAGAAAAACAAACAGCGGTGAATCGGCCTGGTTAGTTGCCTAATAATTTAAGCTATGTGACAAAACTTTTTCGTTAGCAGTGTTATCGTTCCCGCAGCCTGTCGCAGACATATCTTACAGAATATTCTCTGTTCTGTTCTACGTATTACGAAGAGCACTTCTGACTGCTTTTGACGTCCAAAACACTTCACGCAGCCGCTGTGACAAACAAAAAAATGCAAGAAATGAGTGTTATTGGGACTACGCGAATGACTAGATGTAGTCTATATGCTGAGCTGCAGCCCTGGGCGCGACGCTCTGCCGTTTAGACATGTGTACTCAAACAGTGTACATTAGTAAACATATTAGACAGATTTAATAGAAAAAAATGACACATCAATGCTCAAAAGTGGTCACAAACACACGTGTCTGACAAACACACATGTGCTTACACACCGTCAATATAGTCGAAATTTAACTTACAGAAAAAGCCTTTCACTTTCATGTCTAAAACAGCTGAAGTGGTAAAAGGTAACAACGGTCTAAGCAAACAACGAGGACAAGCGTTAATTTAATTTCCCACTAAAATTTTATTGCAAAGCAGCAAGAATATATACCTGTCACATGACATCACAATCAAATCAGTCAATGCACAAAGATAAAGATAAAAGTGAAAACTTAGCAGCAGTCAATTTAGAAGAAAGATCGTGTGTCGGTGAGTTCAAGTAATCTAGTTATTTTCTTCAGTTGGTGCGATGGATGGCTTGCTGATGCAGCATCGATTTGCTATCGACGCCGCCTCAATGATGAGTTTCGCACTCTCGTTAGAGTGAGTAGCCAACACAGTTGTTTTATCAAACACCGGCTGGCACTAGCATTCTGCGCAGTGAGTCGCCAGGGAACCATCAGATCCCTTTTTTACTTGATGATTATGTTCAGGTAATCGCACATTTAGGCATCTGCCTGACTGTCCAACGTCATGATCACTCGGATCACTCATGATCACTCGGATCAAAGAGCGAGCCCATAAGCTTATCATGATCAAATAAAGGAAAGATAAAAGCAGGAGGGCCCTTTGTAGACATGCGCCGGGTTGAATCACGAACATATTGCAGCCACAACGCGAGACTGCGAGCCTTATGCTGGATTCATTTTTTTTTTCGGGTAAAAATTTCAAAGGCGAAAGGGGTAGAGTACCAACCTTTTACAACTTCAGCAGCAATATAAATCCAAAGACGATATTTAAGCACGCCGCGCACAAAGCACCTGCACGTTGCGCAGCCCACCAGCGAATAGTGTTGACTGAAGCTTGTCTCGACTGCGTTCAGATTGCAGCGAGCCAATGGTGAGTTGCCATCGCAGTTAAAAAAATTATTTACACGTGGTTTACATGAAGACCTTCACACTTTTAAGAGTGCTCTCACAGCGTATTCCGTGTTATAAAAACAGTTATGCTTTTGTAAGTTAGTTATTATAAAATGCACTGTGTAGCAAATTGTATGATTTTGCCATTAGCTAAGAAAGCTTGTTCAGCCATGCTCTCCTAGATTTCCCTTGCCTGCTGGATTATCGGCGGTCACTTGAAAAGCGGCCGTCGTCGGAACTATGGTGGTGGCACCATTTATGTAGAAGCGTTTTCAAATAAGTTTTTACGTTTTTGGAGTATATATGCAACAAAAATAAAGTGAAAAGTTTAAAAAGGCATAATCGTAATTTTAATTAACCCTACGTTAGTGACACCATCATTTAACAAGAAACTTCTTTAATATTGAAATTAGTAACAAACGTTAAAATTGCTAACCTTAAGGGCCAAGTACAAAGACCCTCATTCCTACGTAGGCAGCGCCATAGAGTTTTTTTAGTATACACTAGAGGGAACTCTGGCGCTAGTGTCTATGGGAGCTGCAACACACCGTTACACACGGCTCTTCAGCGAACATGGGAAGGCAGTGAGTCAGTGACTGCTACGACCCGGTGAAAATAGCGCAAACGCTATTTTCGCCCAACTTGGCTTGGATCCGTACAAAGCTATGGCTTTTAGAGAACGGTGGTCAGGCAACCTGATGTTCAGTTCTCTGCAGCGTTAAATCTGGTACAGTCTACTAGAAGCGCGCAGTGGGCCTACTCCACAGCTACTCTGACGCTTTTGGCGTCACAAAGAGAGATGGCGCCACAGGCATCTTCAATAAAAGCTTCACCTGCAGAAGCTGCTCGCTGATGGCCGCTCGTAAAAGTTGGAACGTGCATTTATTCGACATTTGTAATAAGCTTGCATGCTTTGACTGCCCTCTGATTATACTAAGAGATTTTGGTGCTCTCGCTTCACAGTGTTTCCCTTTTCTTTCGCGGTACAGCTTCCCGAAAATTAGTCCGATGGCAGCCAGTGCAGTCTGTCCATTCTCCATACTGATGCGACGCAGCTAACACCTTTTTTGTGTGTGCGTGGGTTTCGGAGGGTGTGTTCTTGAGTTAGCAGAGTATTTCTGATAAGCACTATATTTGTTCAGGCCACATCGTGTTTCCTCGAATATAACACCTCGTCGCAAAGGATGATGTATCCCACAAATTATATGTTTTGATACAATGACCAAACGTAGGATTCATGCTGTGTAGACCGAACCTAAAAAGAATTCGCACCAAGATTATGCCCGCCCTTTCACGACATAATTAGAAAACAGTGCACGTTCACTACCTAGAAAAGCTTTAACATGCAGGCGTGCTGTCTTGGTCTGCGCCTTTATTATAAAGTGAAATTGTAGTGCTTAAATAATTTTTGTTCTGCTTCAGTTGTAGACCATGGTACAACAGTTTTCTGGGGGTTATTAATAATCATAATTATGCAGATACACGTATGTTAGACATATGTAGAGCGACATAGTGAAAAACTAAATAAAGATACACACGAAGCTTCTGCTCCTGACAAGAAGCTTTTATTTGCATGAACTGAAGTACACCATCTAGCCACTGATTTACGCACCATATTCACTTCATGTGTGATGGCTCATCTTCAGCTGTTTGGCCCTCTGCCGCTTCCCTGCCTAATTGTCAGTGTTCAGTCCTTTCAAATTGAATGAAGACGTGTGACAACGTAAAAAGTAATTACTTTCGCTTCGAGGGTAACTGCGTGCACACTCCAACCAACTTCAATCGAGAGTCTGCGCGAGTATGTCCATAATGCTGTCAGAGTGCAGCTTACTCTGGCAAAAACATTCTGTGAAAATATCCTCGAGCTTTTTCACGAAGCTGTAAAGCTGACTTGATGAATGAAGGAGGCCTCCTCGGTCACAAAAGTTGGTCAGCCAAACAAGTTGAAAACAGCCTCGGCATGGATAATGGGTGAGGTATGCGCACTTTTTTTCATCGATAATATGCACAGACGCGGTTGCAAGTGAAGTTCACAAACTGCGTTGGTGTCTTCCAGAAGCTTGTCCACTCTGTGCTGGTTCTTCTCACATTCCTTCGGCCTGTTTTCATCCTTCAGGACGCCAAACAATGACAGGCCCTGCTTACTCTTCATGAACACGTTGCCTGTCAGACACCCAAGCGCCTAACAGTGGTTTTGCCGTTGTCGCGGCATGGTTACAGTATGCACTGTAAAGGATACTGTCATCTTGCTTGGCGCGTAACGCTCAAAGCTGATGGCGAAAACTCGGCGCAACAATGTCCACAGCCACACAACGTGGCTCAAACTCTGTTGCTCTACAGGACTTGACCGGCTCACAACTGGCTCAGCTGCAACGTCCCTCCCAAAATTCTTCCATTGATGGCGATGCCAGCGCCGCCGCGCGACCAGAGAACCACAAACGTGCGACATTTCTCGAGCCACCCCTCTGCACACATAGTTAGTATTGTGGGAAACTCTATGCCTCTTCATACCCTCTGCCGAAGAGTGAGCCCACTGCCCCCTTCTAGTACACTGTAAACAACGCCTCCTCTAGAAAGTGCCTGAGGAATGGCTCGCGCTCCCACCAGAGTTGGCCTGCCACCAGTTTTAAAAAAGCTCCACGCAGTAGCGCTCGCGACCGACACTATCATCACTGCGACGGGCGGTACATCTTAGGTGTTTTTCATCTGCGGCCCATCATCATCATCATCATCATCAGCCTGTCTACGTCCACTGCAGGACAAAGGCCTCTCCCATGTTCCGCCAGTTAACCCGGTCCTGTGCTTGCTGTTGCCAATTTATACCCGCAAACTTCTTAATCTCATCTGCCCACCTAACCTTCTGTCTCCCCCTACCCCGCTTCCCTTCTCTGGGAATCCAGTTGGTGACCCTTAATGACCAGCGGTTATCCTGTCTACGTGCTACATGCCCGGCCCATGTCCATTTCCTCTTCTTTATTGCAGCTATGATATCCTTAACTCCCGTTTGTCCCCTAATCCACTCTGCTCTCTTCTTGTCTCTTAAGGTTACACCTACCATTTTTCTTTCCATTGCTCGCTGCGTCGTCCTCAATTTAAGTTGAACCCTCTTTGTGAGTCTCCAGGTTTCTGCTCCGTAGCTAAGTACCGGCAAGATACAGCTGTTATATACCTTCCTCTTGAGGGACAGTGGCAATCTACTTGTCATAATTTGAGAGTGCCGGCCGAATGTGCTCCACCCCATTCTTATTCTTCTGGTTACTTCAATCTCGTGGTTAGGCTCTGCGGTTATTACCTGCCCTAAGTAGACATAGTCTTTTACAACTTCAAGTGCGCTATTACCTATCGCAAAGCGCTGCTCCTTTCCGAGGTTGTTGTACATTACTTTCGTTTTCTGCAGATTAATTTTAAGACCCACCTTTCTGCTCTCCTTGTCTAACTCCGTAATCATGAGTTGCAATTCGTCCCCTGAGTTACTCAGCAATGCAATGTCATCGGCGAAGCGCAGGTTACTGAGGTACTCTCCATTAACTCTTATCCCTAACTGTTCCCATTCTAGGCTTCTGAAAACGTCCTGTAAGCACGCAGTGAATAGCATTAGGGAGATTGTATCCCCCTGTCTTACACCCTTCTTTATTTATATTCTGTTGCTTTTTTTATGAAGCACTATGGTAGCAGTTGATCCCCTGTAGATTTCTTCCAGAATGTTTATATATATTTCATCTACGCCCTGATTCCGCACTGTCTGCATGACGGCTGATATTTCTACTGAATCAAACGCCTTCTCGTAATCTATGAAGGCTATGTATAGTGGTTGGTTATACTCTGAGCATTTCTCTATTACCTGATTGATAGTATGAATGTGGTCAATTGTTGAGTAGCCTGTTCTAAATCCTGCTTGTTCCTTTGGTTGATTGAATTCTAATGTTTTCTTTACTCTGCTAGCAATTACCTTTGTAAATAGCTTGTATACTACAGAGAGCAAGCTGATCGGCCTGTAATTCTTCAAGTCCTTGTCATCTCTTTTCTTATGTATTAAGATTATGTTAGCGTTCTTCCAAGACTCTGGTACTTTTCCCGTGAGGAGACACCTCGTAAATAGAGTGGCTAGTTTTTCTAACACAATCTGTCCTCCATCTTTCAGCAGATCTGATGTTACTTGATCCTCACCAGCAGCTTTGCCTCTGTGCATGCTCTCCAAAGCTTTTCTGACTTCTTCTATCATTACCGGTGGGGTGTCGTCTGGGTTACTGCTAGTTCTTATAGTATTAAGGTCGTGGTTGTCTCGGCTACTGTACAGATCTCTGTAAAACTCCTCCGCTATTTTAACTATCCTATCCATATTGGTAGTTAATTTGCCTTCTTTGTCCCTTAAGGCATACATCCGCCTTTTGCCTATCCCAAGTTTCCTCTTCACTGCTTTGACGCTTCCTCCGTTTTTCAGAGCGTGCTCAATTCTCTCCATGTTATACCTTCTTACATCGCATACTTTACGTCTGATAATCAGCTTCGAAAGCTCTGCCAGTTCTATTTTGTCTGTTGTACTTGACACTTTCATGATTTGACGCTTCTTAATTAGGTTCTTCGTTTCCTGGGAAAGCTTGCCGGTGTCCTGTCTAGCTACCCTGCCTCCAACTTCCACTGCACACTCCGTGATGATACTCGTCAGATTATCATTCATTGTATCTACGCTAAGGTTGGTTTCCTCGCTAAGAGCAGAGTACCTGTTCTGCAGTGACACTCTGAATTCCTGTACTTTCCCTCTCAGTGCTAGCTCATTGATTGGCTTCTTGCGTATCAGTTTCTCTCATTCCTTCTTCAAGTCTAGGCGGATTCGAGCCCGTACCATTCTGTGGTCACTGCATCTTACCTTGCCAACCACTTCCACATCCTGCACGATTCCTAGGTGTGCAGTCATTATAAAGTCTATTTCGTTCTTATTTACGCCATTAGGGCTCCTCCATGTCCACTTGCGGTTTTCTCGTTTTCGGTAGAAGGTATTCAATATACGCAGATTATTGCGTTCTGCGAATTCTACTAGTAGCTCTCCTCTGGCGTTTCTAGTGCCGATGCCATAATCTCCTACTGCCTGGTCTCCAGCCTGCTTCTTCCCTACCTTTGCATTAAAGTCGCCCATTACTATAGTATACTGTGTTTTCACCTTACTCATTGCCGATTCCACGTCTTCATAGAAGCTTTCAACTGAAGCGTCATCATGGCTGGATGTAGGCGCGTAAGCCTGTACTACCTTCATTTTGTATCTTTTATTCAGTTTAATTACAATGCCTACCACCCTTTCATTGATGCTATAGTAATCCTCTATGTTGCCAGCAATGTTTCTGTGAATTAGGAACCCTACTCCCAGTTCTCTTCTGTCTGCCAAGCCCCGATAGCAAATGACGTGCCCATTCTGTAGCACAGTATAGGCCTCATCTGTCCTCCTAACCTCACTCAGCCGTATTATATCCCATTTAATGCCTTCTAGCTCCTCGAATAATACAGCTAGACTTCCCTCACTAGATAACGTTCTAACGTTAAACGTTGCTAAGTTCAAGTTCCAATGGTGGCCTGTCCGTATCCAGAGATTCCTAGCACCCTCTGCGGCTTTGCAAATCTGACCGCCGCCGAGGTCAGTTGCTCCGCAGCTGGTGGGGACTGAGGGCCGTGAGTTAATTGACGAATGCCTACGGGAGGGGGTGGCCAAATACTGCACCAGGGTGGCCAATCCTTCTCTGGTGAGATCATCGGCGCGTACCGGCTTTAAGCCGGTACGATCAGACAGTAGTGGGAATGCTCCATGCATGTCTTCCTTATTGTTGTTCAGCAGCGTTGGCGGCCACCCACCACGGAGCCCAACGAGGGGACGCTACAAGGTTACAAATGCTGAAACCTGCAGACGCCAGCCGTACAACGCCACTATAATCCAATGCGCCTAGACCAAGGTAGGCTATTTGCACAGGGTTAACCCTAGCCGCCAGGAAGTTTGGAAGTAAACGGAAGAGAGTAGAAGACAGGACAGATAAATAGTAAGAGATAAAGACGAAGATGTAGGGAGAGAGAGATATAGGAAAAGGCGACTGCCGATTCCCCTGGGTGGGTCAGCTCAGGGGTGCCGTCTACGTTAAGCCGGGGCCAAAGGGGTGTGTTGCCTCTGCCGGGGGGCCTTAACGGTCCAATCACCCAGCGTCGGCTCAACCCCCAGGATCCCCTTTTCCTCGGACACGGCAAAGCCACGCACGGCTAGGCGTGGGAGGGAGTCGAAACTCCCCCGTTAGCTCGGGTTCGTGGTGTCGCTACACACCAAACGCCTACTTGCGCAGGCGCCCCTGCGGTAAGTAGACAGTCTCTCATTAAACAGAACCTGAAGGGACCGGGAAAATGTGTTCCATTTAACAGAAGTTCCGTTTACTGAGAGGCGAGCTGGGTTGCAGCATTCAAGAATGAAACTAATATCAGATGCAGTTACAGCACTAATAAATTAACACAAAAGGGGTGGGAAAAACAACGGGCACAGCATGAAAATTCATGTTGTATTCCATGTCCTAACATATATTTCATATTTCATTGTGCAAATTGTAAATGAGCAACACTGTTCAAGTGACAACAGGATCATCACTTGAACACTACAGCACAGTAAAAAAAATCGCGTTATTATACGATTAAGTAAAAGGTTGCTGGTGGAAAAAAATTGAACCTACTCATTATTCCGCATTCAATTCGTAATTGAAGCTATATATTCGTATTCGATTCGTATTTGAAAATTTTGATATTCGCACTCCCATAATGCCTCGTTGTTTACTGTATACCCGGTGCCGATGCTTCTTCGCAGCCAAGTCGTTCGATTTGCAGACGACAACGGTTTGCAGCAAAACTGCGTTTCAGAACGTGGACATGAAGTTGGCCCGATTTTTCAAAAGTTCTATTTTTGGGAGCAGCCTGCCATGCCATCTGGGAGCAGCAACACAAAACACAAATAATGCATTTAATATTGGGTGTACTGATCAAGAGTTGGCGCGACAATCTGCTCACTCTTACTCACTCCTAAAAACTAGGCCAGTGACGTGTCTGGATTTTAATACATGGAGCCTATGGGGAGTTTCGCAACTCGTATGATTAAATAGCTCTGTCGTAGCTGTGGGTGGGAATAGGAAATGTCGTCGACTTCACTACTGTTTGTTGAGACCTGCTTTAGACCAATCGACGAGCTGCGTGCTGCGTAACGTCGCCAATCGCCAAGTTGTCGTCACTGCGCGTGGAAGGAGCATTGGTCAGGCGTAGGAAAGGAGCGTGGCAATGGTTTTTCGAAATGGAGGCTCTGAACGGCACGCAGCTCTGTAATATTCAGTAAACGTGATTGCGGTCTACTCTACGAATTACCAAGCTTGTTTGAAGGATGTGAAAGAAAAATCTAAGCCTGTTGACTCGTCCCTTAAAACCGCTGCTTTCATTTGGTTTACATAAACGATATTGCTCATGACTTAAGTGATGACATAATCATCATGTTGTTTGCAGGTGATTGCCTAATATGTATATTATGAAATTATTAACCAGAATGATCAGGCATCACTTAAACAAGCTCTTAAAGCTGTAGAAGAGTGGGCCACTAAATAGCAAATGAACATTGTTACCTGAAATCAGGGATGCTCAATGTTGCAAACTGAGAAAAGCACGACAATAAATGAATTTCACAACTTTAAATGAAGCTGACTCTGTAAAATACCTAGGTTTGATAACTTCAAAAGACTGCAGACTAACTTCAAAAGTTGTGCAGACCATTTGTGCAGCTACAAAAAAAGTTATGTTTTTTTTGCCACAAACTAAAACTAGCAACACCATCTATCAAGCTGCTTGCATATTTTACCTACGTAAAACCAATGTTAGAATATGCCAGCGCAGTATAGGATCCGTTCCAGTCGGGGTTGACATATCGAATTGAAAAATCTAGAAAAAAGCCACAAGACCCATCTTATTGCAGTATTTCTGTAATGACTCCACTTTTGAATTGCTTTGGTTGCTTGAACTGCCTACGCTGGCTCAACAGTGGAAAGTTGGTCGAGTTGAATTTCTTTTTTTGTTATCAAAAGAACACCTTAATATTGCAACTAAACCTTAACTTCTTCTCCCGCTGACCACCAGCAATGTTAGATCATGCAGTCAATTTGTGTCTTTGGTTCTAAAATACAATCTCGGTGTGTACGCGCATTCCTTTTTTTTTCCACGAATGATTCGAAAAGCACCGATAGCTTTGAAGAAAGCGTTGAAATATATGGTAATATTGAGTGCTCCTGGTGCTTTACGTACACTGCCATGTTGTTGGAAAATAGGTCTTGTAGTTATTTGACATTGCATAATTTACCACCATCACAATATCTGTATGTACGTTTTACAGCAGCATTTTTCAAATCTTTTTTTTTGTTCTGAAAAAATATGTATTTTTCTTGTTTTGTCTTCATTATAATATGTAGTACTTATAAATAAGGCTGTACTTGTCCACGTCACAAAAAGACTTCGCCGCCTCAAACTTTCTCATTCCATGAATGACAAACCTTAAACTGAGGTCTGCGAATATAATACCTCGGTGTCACTCCAACGAATAACTCAAGTTGGAACACCCGTATTGCTTACACATGCACTGCTGCTCTTTGAAAGCTTTGCTTTATATGACACAAGCTTATAAATTGACTACCCCATGCTAAACGCCTGCCTTATTAACACTTGATTCGGCCTAAGCTTGAACACACTTCTATAGTATGGGGCCCATACACCAACATTCAACCTTAACGAGCTTGAAAAAATCCAGTGAAAGGCTGTACCATTTATTTTTTCTCTAAAGCCTCCCCCCTCTAGCTTTCTGTTACATAATTCATAGAATCTCATCAGGTTTTTTCATTTCAGTCTCTTTGTAATGATGTTTGTATAATTTATTTTGCCAGAACAAATGTATTTAAGGCCTCACTCATCAAATATGTATTGGTGGAAATAAAAATTATTATTATTATTATTTCTGCAAACAACTTCAGATTGGGATAACCTGCCACCTGACCAACTATAATCCTTAGCACAGTCAAGTGCCTTCTCCTAGGTCACTTGATAAATAAGTCTTTTCCCAGTGTTTATTAGTTCTCTTTCAGTCACTTGATTATCTGCTTCACTATGACTGCATTCACACCCATTTATATTGTCACGGGGTCGTGACGTGGCCGAAGACAGGAGACTTCGTGTTGGGATTTAACTGTTTATATGGGCGAACCTGTGCCCGGTAAACGGAAAGTCCAATTATAGCAGCAGTCTCGGACTGATAGCGGCGAACGGAGCGTCGGCCTTCGATCAACAACTGACAAGCGGCGAAGCGCGTCGGCATTATACTCTTGCGGCCCATAGGGACGCGTCAGTCGGGAGTTATTCGAGACCTGCAACTGTGCATCACAGTTTCGGAGGTTATGCAAAGTGTTGCGTTGTTGCCCCGTCCGCCACAGGTGACGCTAGCGACCGAGAACATTTTTAAATTGAAGGAGGGAAAGAGTGTGGTAGCAGTTTTTTTTCTCATGTGGCAGGCATCTTCCTAGAGAAGGCGTTGCTGTAAATCTGTTTGGTACACTGTAATAAAGGAGGATTTAAAAAAACTGCTGGAGTGGAAATTGTCGCCTAGGAGTAAAGCCGTGCAACTGGCAAGATGGCGGCTGAAGCGGCCACCTTACTATGAGCATGATAAAGTATCACCGTTCAGCGATTAAGAATGGAGCGTTTCACTCGCACGCCCAACGAGTGTAATTTGGAAACTTTTTTGTGTCACATAGTGGTCCAAGTGCATCTTAGAGTTACTATAACACTAATATAACACTATAACATTACTAATGGTTTTTCTTAGTGAGCCTCCTATCGGAGGCGAAACCCTTTGAATATTCTGTCACCCATACTTGTTTTTGTGTGTTATCTCGTCGGGAACAACTGTCTTTTAATATCGAACTAACGTAGAATTAACACTAACATATCAAAGCAACTTGATTTCTAAGTGGGCACTATTAGAAAAGAGCATGTTTCCGCCATCTTGGCAGTGGCAAAAGATGGCTTCACTTCTACTGGCAAGGCACTGCGGGAGCTTCCACTCCAGCAATTTTTTTTTCAATCCTCCTTGACTGTAATCTGGTTCACTGGGCGTATTTTTATTGCGTGCGGCGTGCTGTCACTTTTGGGTAACAGGGGGTCAGGCCAATGGCAGTGTATAGGTGTTCTGTGGTCAGGCAACCTCAGGTTCTCTTGGCCAACGCCTCCTCTAGGAAGATGCCTGCCAAATGAAAAAAAAAACAACTGCCCCACTCTTTTCCTCTTTTATTTGAAAATGTTCTCGGTCGCTAGCATCACTTGTGGCGGACGATGCAACAACGCAACATTTCGCATAGCCTCCGAAATAGTAATGCATAGTTGCAGGTCTCGAACAACTTTCGACTGACGCGACCCTAGGGGCCGCAGATAAAAAACGGCCAACTGGTACCGCCCGTCGCCGTGATAATAAATGGATGGATGAATAAGCCTGTACCCTTTAAATCGGGCAGTGGCTAGCGCCACCAAGCCGTAATACCTAATGAACCAAAAAGTATATTTATTTTTTTCCTTAAAAGTGAGTTTGAGGATTCGCACTTTGCAGTGAACAGTTTAATTTTCCCTCGTGCCTTGACTTTAGCCACCAATCAGATAATCTCCTTCTAGTCAAGTCTACCCGCTTAAAGTTTATTTTGCCCTCCCGGTCCCTAAACCCCAGTTCTTTGAAAAACTCTGCGCCATCATCCTGAACTATAGGGTGAAGCCCTTTACAGAACATTATCAGGTGTTCGGCAGTTTCTTCTTCCTCTGCACATGCACTGCATACTGTGTCTACCCCTTCGTATTTGGCCCGATATGTCTTGGTTCGCAGTACTCCCGTCCTGGCCTCAAACAGTAGAGAACTACCCCGAGTATTATCATAGATCCTTTCCTTGGCAATTTCCTGCTTAAAAGTTTGATAGATCTCTAGTGCGGACTTTTTAATCATGGCCATTCTCCACATGTCAGTCTCCGTTTGGATGGATGGATGCTATGAGCGTCCCCTTTATAACGGGGTGGTGACAAGTATGCCACCAGGCTCGACAAAAAAAAAAAAAAACTTTTTTTCCTTTTTTTTATGTTGGCCTAATGCCTCTACTTCGATAAATTCTATCTTAATGGAAAAAAGGTAAATTTTCAGCTTAAGTTCTCTGCCATTTACGGCACACTGTCCATATTTTATTTTTCCAATATTTATTTTTGTCCTTTCTCTCTAATTTTCTGCCACCAATACTCTAACCGTCTCTTACTTATTTCAATCGCGGGTGTGTTCAGCTTTCCATTGTTGTCCCTAAAACCCAAGGCTTCCTGTAGGTTCGTGCCCAAACGTACACCTGGGTGGATATCTCCACATTCAATCAGAACATGTTCCGCCGTTTCCTTATCTTTCCCGCAGCATGTGCATTGTTCTTCTTCTTTACTGAATCTTGCTTTATAACTACGCGTTCTAAGGCAACCCGATCTCGCTTCAAACAGTAAAGCGCTTCCCCTTGAATTATCGTAAAATGCCTCCCTCCTTATTTCATTTTTGCCCTTTCGGTAGTTACTCAAAGCCGGTTTTTTCTCCATAGCTGCCATCCAGTAAATCCTCTCCGCCTCCCTGACTTTTCCCTTAACGCTCTTTGTTGACATATGGCTCACAATACCAGCCGTATATTTACTAGTGAGTCTTCTAGTTCTTTTTCTCCACTGTGTGTCCACGCTCTTCCTATACAAATAACGGAACACCTTCTCTGCCCATCTACTCTCCTTCATATTTCTTAGCCTTTCTTCGAACCTTATTTTGCTCTGCGCTTCCCTCGCCTCAAAACCTGCCCACCCCATATCGCCCTTTACAGCCTCGTTTGTTCGTCTTCCCGTGAGCACCCAACGCGAGGCGTCCCACAGTCCTTTGATTTACATCCATTCCCGATTGCACCTCTGCCCTCATGCACACCACTGAGTTCCCAAAAGTAAGCCCTGGAACCATTACACCCTTCCACAGACCTCGAAGCACCTCATACCTATTGTATCCCCACAACGCTCTGTGCTTCATTATTGCCGCATTCCTCTTTCCTTTTGCTGCCGAGGCTTTTTCCTGTACCTCCATGTATCTATCACTCTCATTTACCCATACTCCAAGGTACTTGTATTCACTTACCCTCGGTATTTCTTGGCCTTGTATGGACACCGTCTGATCACAGGGATCATTGAATACCATCAAACCACACTTCGTTACACTGAATCCTAGTCCAAGAGCTTCACCTTCCCTTCCGCATATATTCGCCAGCTGCTGTATATCATCTCGACTGTCCGCAAATAAGACGATATCGTCCGCATAAAATAAACCTGGAAGCTTCTGCTCAATCATCATGCCGCCCTGTTTGTGTGACAGATTAAAACCAATGTTGCTACCTTCTAGCGCTTTTTCCATACTCACCATGTACAGCATGAATAACAGTGGGGACAAAGGACATCCCTGTCTCAGACCCCTGCTAACCTCAACGTTCTCTTTGCTACGCATTCCTTCCCACTCTATGCAAACTGTATTTTCTCGGTATATCTCCCTCAAAAGCTGTATACAGTCGTCGCCCATGCCCATTCCTTTCAATATATCCCACAAAATTTCCTGATTAACGTTGTCGTATGCCCCAGTGATGTCTAGAAAAGCCACGTACAAGGGCCTATTCTCTATTTTAGATATTTCTATACACTGAGTGAGAACAAACAGGTTATCGTCTAACCGCCTGTCGACTCGAAATCCGTTCTGAAGTTCTCCCAAAATATCGTTATGTTCGGCCCATGTTTCTATTTTCATTTTTACTGCTTGCATCGCCAACCTGTATAGTACCGATGTAATGGTTAGTGGTCTATACGAGCGAATCTTGTCCTTTTCTCCCTTGCCTTTATAGATTAAGTTCATTCTACTTTGTCGCCAACTGTCCGGTATTTGTCCGTCCTTTAAGCTTTTTTCTACTGCTTTTAACAATGCTTCTTTAGTGTTATGTCCTAGTTCGTTAATGAGGCTAACGGGAATCCCATCTAAACCCGCGGCAGTGCGCTTTGGAATTTTTCCTTCGGCCTTTTTCCAGTTGAAATTATCTAGTACTAGCTCTTCCTCTGTTGCTTTCTCCGCCACACTTTTACTCACTGGGGAGATCCCCTGGACGCTCTTTTGAAACGAATCGGCTGTTACCTTTTGGATGTAACCTAGCGCTTCGTACCCTTCCAATTGATTTCCTCCTTCATCTAGAATATGTTGTTGCGTTGTGACAGACTTCCTACCTAGCGCCTTTATGTGGCTCCAAAAAATCCTAGGCGCGGCCTCCTTTTTTTCCCTGAACTATAGGGTGAAGCCCTTTACAGAACATTATCAGGTGTTCGGCAGTTTCTTCTTCCTCTGCACATGCACTGCATACTGTGTCTACCCCTTCGTATTTGGCCCGATATGTCTTGGTTCGCAGTACTCCCGTCCTGGCCTCAACAGTAGTGTCGGTCGCGAGCGCCACCGCGTGGAGCTTCTTTAAAACTGAAGGCAGGCCAACTCCGCTGGGAGCGCGAGCCATTCCTCAGACATCTTTCTAGAGGAGGCGTTGTCTCGGCGTGTGGCGTGTGCAACGTTACTAGATCCTGCCGCGATTGCGAGCTGTACACATTTGTGTTGTGCTGGACGTGTGCTGAGTGCGGTGTCCTCACACGAGCACTGCGATTGTGCTTGACCAACGCCTCCTCTAAACAATGCCTGGGGAATGGCGCGCGCCACGGAGGAAGGAAAAGGTAAGGAGAGGCCCTGACGTCACTCGTTGTGAAGCCGCGATGAAGCCGGAAGTCGGCCATATTGAGTAGGCAAATTCTCCTCTCTTGTTTACATATGAATGCGAAGCAGAAGGCGCGACTCCCTCTCCGGCTCGGAAAGCACGTGGGCTGCGAAGCGTGTGTCGTGACGATCCGAAACTAATGGAACTGGGCTCATCACTCAGAGCCAGCGGGACACCTTAAGCGAAATCGCTTCGTCCGAGTAATAACAAAGAGTAACAGCTCGCTGACAACGAAGCAACTACGAAAGAACGCGCGCTAGATGCACTGACAACGGCGAGTGCTTTCACGTCATTAATTGAGCAACTGTACAGACAACAGGATCGGTCGTGCGCCTTCTACGGCTGCATTCCGCCACGCGAATGACGCAGCGTCCTGCCACTGTGTCCGTGTTCACAGTGAAACTCACCTGCGTCAGCATTCTGCGACCGTGGTGACTTTGAGCACGGTGCTAGTGACAGTTGAACGTGGTTGCTGTTACGTTGAGATTACATGCAATGCTGGTGGAGAGTGTACAAAGCGGAACAGAAAAGGTGTTTTAATACGCACATGCAAGTTGTTACTGTACACACACAACACGAAACTACGTATGTGCACATGGTCCTCACGGCGTCTTGCTGGGCTCAACAGCGTCGTCCGTTGTCACAAGCAGGAGCACTGCTCAACCGTCACTGACCTGCAAGGCGTTCGTCGTCATTCAGCTTCGTCATGGTGCCCAACGCCATTTCGCTGAACACTAACTGCTTCATCCGCGTCATCCGCCGCACGACACATGGATATGCACTTGTTATACGCACTGTTGAAAACCCGTGATGGACAAAGAGATTTGTAAACGTTGCTAAGAGTAATGTAACAGCCAGACGAACACTGCGTAACCAATAACGCGGCGCCGAGCACAGATATTGTCTGCCACGGCTCAGCACGAGACCTGCGGAGGCACACATTCCGCCGCCAGCCGCGGCCGCTCACTGCTAGACCAGCTTCACTGCGCAACACGTAACCATAACAACGCCGCCATTGCGCCTACTGAATATGGCCGCCTTGATGCCATTTCCGCCACAATTTTTTACGCCCTGCGCCGGCTGGCGTGCCCTCTCCTTACCTTTTTCCTTCCTCCGTGGCGCGCGCTCATAGCGGAGTTGGCCTGCCTTCAGTTTTGAGCAAGCGCCGACGGTGGCGCTCGCGACCGAGTCTAGACTTAAGGTATATTAACATGCAGAGTGGTAGGAACAGGCTGAAGTGGGAAACGATAAAAGAACAGCTAAGGGAAGAAAGGCCGATGGTACACGGTTTTGTAGAAACACATCCAAGGGACATGGAACAACCTCCGAACAATCCGGACTACGCGTGGGAATATTGTAATAGAACAGAAGGCAGCAGAAAGGGGGGGTGGTATTGGGGCATTCATTCATAAAAGTACAGACTGGCAAAAGATCAAGCAAGAGTGCAAGGAACATTTATGGCTAAAAGAGAAAGTGGCAGGGCAAATGACACTCCTTGGTTTCGTGTACTTGTGTACGGGAGCAAAGGCGAGAGAGGAAAACCAGGCAATGGTAGAGTGTATATCAAAGGACATTCAGGAGTTAGGAAGAGAGTGCGAGTTAATTATACTAGGAGACATGAATGGGCACATAGAAGATATAGATGGGTATACCGAGCCGACAGGCAAAATTATCATGGATATGTGTGAAAGGCTTGATTTGATCAATTGCAACAGTACCGAGAAGTGTGAAGGGCAAATAACATGGGAGGTAGGAAGGCTACAGTCGACGACAGATTATGCACTGATGTCACATAGAATGTATGATAAGCTCAGAGGAATGCACATAGATGAAGGTGGCTCCAGAAGTCTGGGTAGCGATCACAAACGTATCAAGCTAAGTTTTGAAAGAGCAGTGAAAGTGGGAAGGAGACAAGATGAGCAACTACAGGAAAATTTTTATCCAGAAAGGCAGATTGAAATAGCCACTAAACAAATTGAGAAAGTAATCACGGAGGATAATAAGAAAGTGTGGACATGCACGAATCTAATTAGACTCTTTGAGCAAGAGCTTCCTAAGACGCGTGACAATTCACCCCGGAAAAGAAGACACGAACCCAAACGTTGGCGGGAGGACGAAATTAAGAGAGCCATAGCAAAACGTCAGGGAGCCTCTAGGGAACACAGACATGCTAAGCAGCGGGATGAACAGACAGATGATTTTGAAAGAAAATGGGAAACCTTTCTAAGCTATAGAAGGGATGCATCCCTTCTGATCAATGGAAAGATTAGAAGAAATGGAGCTCAGTGGCTGGCAGAAATACATAAAAAAGATAGAAAGGCAGCTGCGAAATTTGGAACCATCTAAACTCCCTAAGAAATGAGACGAGCCTAGAGCAAAGTTTTATAACTACATTCCAAGGTGCTAGGCTAGAAGGGGACAAAGCTATTGAATATATAAGAACGAGGGTGACAGAAAAATTTCAACAACGAAGTACTTTATGCACCACAATAGACAAGGACGAATCAAGGGGTGCAATGGCTCCATTTTCACAACGAGAGTGGGAAAAGGCTGAGAAAAGGGTTCCTAGTAGTGCATCAACAGGCCCAGATGGCATTCCAATTATGCTGATAAAGGCATTAGGTCCGAAGTCTAAACAGGCTTTGACAGAGGCAGTGAGCAAAATAATAATCGATGGTGAAGTTCCTGATGGATGGAAACTTAGCAGGATGAGCATGATCTATAAAGGAAAGGGGGACAAAGCTGACATAAACAACTACCATCCTAAAACAGTGATATCAGTGGTCTACAGGCTGGCGATGCAGATTATAAAGGAAAGACAGCAGGCATGGATAGAGGATGAGGGAATGCTGAGGGAACTGCCGAATGGGTTTCGGAAACACAGGAGGTTGGAAGACAATCTGTTCTCACTGACGCAGTGCATCGAAATAGCAGAAAAGGATCACAGGCCCCTGTGACTAGCATTTTTGGATATCAAGGGAGCGTAAGATAGCGTGGTTAAAGAGGAATTGTGGGGAATACTGGACACACTAGGCATGGAAGATGTAGTCACTAATTTATTAAAGGAGATCTATAAAAGTAACAAGGTAGTTTTAAAGTGAGAAAAACAGGTATCGAAGCCCACAGAGGTAAAACGGGGGCTTAGGTAGGGGTGTCCCCTGTCACCCTTATTATTCTTGATGTACCTACAAGGATTAGAGGCCAAATTAGAGGAAAGTGGACTGGGCTTCAACTTCTCTTTAGTCAAACAAGGAAAACTCATTGATCAGGCACTACCAGCATTAATGTACGTCGATGATATAGTGCTAATGGCCAACAAGGAAGATTTGCAGACATTGATGGACATCTGCGGTAATAAGGGAGATAGGTTAGATTTTAGATTTAGTAAGGAAAAATCAGCAGTCATGATTTTCAATGACAACGAAGGTAGTAAGCTTAGAATATAGGAGGTCATGCTAGAGATAACAGATAAATACAAATATCTGGGCGTATGGATAAGCAATGGGACCGAGTACCTGAGGGAACACGAAATATACGCGACGACTAAAGGTAACAAGAATGCAGCAGTGATGAAAAACAGGGCACTGTGGAATTACTATAGGTATGATGTTGTGAGAGGATTATGGAAAGGGGTCATGGTTCCTGGGTTGACGTTCGGCAATGCGGTCTTGTGCATGAGATCAGAAGTTCAAGCAAGATTAGAAATTAAGCAACGTGGAATAGGTAGGCTTGCTTTAGGAGCTCACGGGAATACACCAAATCAGGGAGTACAAGGTGATATGGAATGGACATCATTTGAGGGCAGGGAAGCTAGCAGGAAGATAAAATTTGAGAAGTGATTGAGAGAAATAGGGGAGGAGCGTTGGGCTAGGAAGGTTTTCAGCTACTTTTACATGAAGAATGTCGATACAAAATGGAGGAAGCGAACCAGGAAGTTGACTGGTAAATACTTAGAAAACAGCAGGTGGCCAAACCACGGTTAAGAAGAAAGTGAAGGAAATGGAGACTGACATGTGGAGAATGGGCATGATTAAGAAGTCCGCACTAGAGATCTATCGAACTTTTAAGCAGGAAATTGCCAAGGAAAGGATCTATGATAATACTAGAGGTAGTTCTCTACTGTTTGAGGCCAGGACGGGAGTATTGCGAGCCAAGACATATCGGACCAAATACGAAGGGGTAGACACGGTATGCAGTGCATGTGGAGAGGAAGAAGAAACTGCCGAACACTTGATAATGTTCTGTAAGGGCTTCACCCTATAGTTCAGGATGATGGCGCAGAGTTTTTCAAAGCACTGGGGTTTAGGGACCGGGAGGGCAAAATAGACTTTAAGCGGGTAGACTTAACTAGAAGGAGGTTATCTGATTGGTGGCTAAAGTCAAGGCACGAGGGAAAACTAAACCCTTCACTGCAAAGTACGAATCCTCAAACTCACTTTATAAAGAAAAAAAGTAAATCTAGTTTTTGGTTCATTAAGCATTACGGCTTGGTGGCGCTAGCCACCGCCTGATAAATAGGGTACAGCCATATTATCTATCCATTTATCCATTATCACGGCAGCGGGTGGCATAGAGTTTCTCAAAATTAACTAGAGGGCACTCGGGCGCTGCGATCGTTCAGCGACCATGGGAATGATGGGTAGTACACACATTTGCCTAGTCTTCGTACTTGCGGGCGGCGAATCGTACTTGCGGCTTCGTTTATTGCTGTGTTTCAATTTTGTTCTGAAAGAAAGATTCAACCCTTTTAACCTTCATGACCCATATTTGAAAAGGTAATAAAAAAATAGGGTAGTGAAGGGCAATCGCTGAACATTTGCCGATTTTTGTTTCATGAAAAAACAGCTTCAAGCCACATCAACACACACGGAGCCAAAAGGAGGCCAGAAGTACGAAGTTTAGACAAATGTGTGTACTACCCATCATTCCCATGCTCGGTTATTGTTCTAGAATAATAGGGTAGTGAGCCCACTCTACGGGGAGAGGGTACGTTGCCGTGGCGCAAAAAATGTCAACGAGTTTTCGTTTTCTTGAATGCCCGCGTGGCAGCGCTACCATCGTCAGCAGTTAAGTTCGGGCTGTCAAGGTAGATAGACTTGTTTTTTGAGCACTCCGGATCGACTGCGCAGATAAGTGTTTTTGCATGTTTTGAGCTTGTCTTTATAATTATAAGGCAGCGGTTGAAATCTTCGTAGCCCTTATTTTATGGTACGGCTTTTTCGGGGGCCAGTCACCAGGTATTTATTAGTTAGTGTGGGTGTGTATGTTTGAATTTTTTGTTGTTGTTTTTTTTCTTTGGCCACCCCGTGGGGGAGGTGCGCGTACATTGAACACGCACAATTTTCTAGTAGAGCTTAGACTTTCTTTTTTTTCTTCGTAGTGCAGGGCTCGAGTTTAGTAATTATCGAGTATAGGGACAATTGGTGTCAGAAAGGCATGGTTAAAAAGACTAAAGTGTTCAGGATGTTGAGTGGGTTTGAAAGTGGACCCAACCGTAGAAGCGGATGGAGAAGAGGCTGACGCGAAGTGTAGGCAATGTGAGGTCGAGGAAAAAATGGAGAAAATGATGGTTGCCCAGAGTGAACTGCTGATGAGAATCGCCGAGCTCGAGACTGCGTTGGCGACAGAGCAAGAGAAAACGAGGGCAATGGGAGAAAGACTGAAGTCCGCCGAGAAAGCGCTAGAGAAGCTGAACAAAGAAGCGACCTACCGAGAGAACAGTAGGGAAACCGGCAACCAGAATGGTGGAGAAGGAAAAGCAAGCAAGTTTGGAAAAAAACAGGTTTAGCCGGTTCAACTGTCCCAAGGCCCAGCTTCAGCGAGGTAGTGGTTGGGCAGGGAGGGAACAAAGCAGCCAGCGTCACAGGTGCAAGTAGCCCCCAGGTGCAGAACGCTCCTAACTGAAAAGTCACAGCCTGTGATAATCGCCGGGGACTCGAATTTAAATCGATGCACAGAAGCCATCAAAGAGAGGGTAAGAGGTGACAAGAGGGTTGCAGTAGGGGCGTTCCCAGGACGCAAGCTGGAAGCAGTCATGAGGCAAGCGAGCGCAAAGCTCAAAATGACAGCTGATAGACGAAACCTCGTGATAATTTCAGGCAGTTTAAACGATGTCCTAAATGAAGATTCAGCAGGACTAGCATCCACACTGGCGAAAGGTGTCGATGTCATGCGCGCCACTTCTCCTAAGGTACAGGTAGCGATATGCACGATACCGGAGGTACCGGTGCGTGATAGCAACCTGCAAAGAGCGGTGGTCAACGCAAACCAAGAGATATGGCGGATGAGTCAAGAGAAAGGCTTTTAGGTGGTGGAAATAAACAGAGAGGTGCATAGGTGTGGGGGGGGGTTAACGAGACAGAATTCACTTCGATGGCGGTTAGGTCATGAGGTGGGTTGGCGACTTGCAGGACGCGCAGTAGCTTTTTTGGGGGGCAAGTGAGCCCTTCGGGGTGCAGGATAGCTAGTAACAAGGAAAACAACCAGGGAGACTCTTCGACAGGTGGTATGGACAGATACGATTCCAAAGTGGCACCAATATCTAAGATAGGTAGAGTCCGGGGCATAAATAGACGCAGCCACGAGCACCGAACCAATTCAGACATAGGGTACATTAACATGCAGTGTGGTAGGAAAAGGCTGAAGTAGGAAGAGATAGAAGAACAGCTAAGGAGAGAGAGGCCAATGGTATACGGTTTCGTAGAAACACATCTCAGGGACATAAAACAACCTCCGAACAATCCGGACTACGCGTGGGAATATTGTAATAGAACAGAAGGCAGCAGAAAGGGGGGTGGTATTGGGGCATTCATTCATAAAAGTACAGACTGGCAAAGGGTCAAGCAGGAGTGCAAGGAACATTTATGGCTAAAAGGGAAAGTGGCAGGTCAAATGACACTCCTTGGTTTCGTTTACCTTGGACGGGAGCAAAGGCGAGAGAGGAAAACCAGGCAATTGTAGAGTGTATATCAAAGGACATTCAGGAGTTAGGAAGAGAGTGCGAAATAATTATACTATGAGACATGAATGCGCACATAGAAGATATAGATGGGTATACCGACTCGACAGGCAAAATTATTGTGGATATGTGTGAAAGGCTTGATTTGATCATTTGCAACAGTACCGAGAAGTGTGAAGGGCAAATAACAATGGGAGGTAGGAAGGCTTTTGTCGACGATAGATTATGCACTGATGTCACATAGGATGTAGGATAAGCTCAGGGGAATGCACACAGATGTAGGTGGCTCCAGAAGTCTGGGTAGCGATCAGCAAACGTATCAAGCTAAGTTTTCGAAGAGCAGTGTAAAGTGGGAAGGAGACAAGATGAGCAACTACAGGAAAATTTTTATCCAGAAAGGCAAATTGAAATAGCTACTAAACAAATTGAGAAAGTAATCACGGAGGATAATAAGACAGTGTGGACATACACGAATCTAATTAGACTTTTGAGCTAGAGCTTGCTATGACGCGTGACAAGTCACCACGGAAAAGAAGACACAAACCCAAAAGTTGGTGGGATGAGGAAGTTAAGAGAGCCATAGCAAAACGTCAGGAAGCCTTTAGGGAACACAGACATGCTAAGCAGCAGGGGTGAACCGAAAGATGATGTTGAAAAAAAATGGGCAACCTTTCGAAGCTGTAGATGGGATGCATCCCTTCTGATCAATGAAAAGATTAGAAGGAAGGGAGCTCAGTGGCTGGCAGAAGTACATAAAAAAGATAGAAAGGCAGCTGCGAAATTTTGGAACCGATCTAAACTCCCTAAGAAATGAGACGAGCCTAGAGCAAGGTTTTATAACTACAGCCCAAGGTGCTAGGCTAGAAGGGGACGAAACTATTGAATATATAAGAACAAGGGTGACAGAAAAATTTCAACAAAGAAGTGCTTTGTGCATCACAATAGACAAGGACGAATGAAGTGGTTGAATGGCTCCATTTTCACAACAAGAGTGGGAAAGGGCTGAGAAAAAGGGTTCCTAGTAGTACATCAACAGGCCCAGATGGCATTCCAAGTTAGGCTGATATAGACATTAGGTTCGAAGTCTAAGCAGGCCTTGAGAGGAGGCAATGAGCACAATAATATCGATGGTGAAGTTCCCGATGGATAGAAACTTAGCAGGATGGGCGTGATCTACAAAGGAAAGGGGAGCAAAGCTGACATAAACAACTACAGGCTGGCGATGCAGATTATAAAGGAAAGACTGCAAGCATATATAGAGGATGAGGGGGTGCTGGGGCAACTTCAGAATGGGTTTCGGAAACACAGGAGGTTGAAAGACAATCTGTTCTCACTGACGCAGTGCATCGAAATAGCAGAAAAGGAACACAGGCCCCTGTGGCTAGCATTTTTGGATATCAAGGGAGCGTACGATAGCGTGGTTCAAGAGGAATTGTGGGGAATACTGGACACACTAGGCGTGGAACATGTAGTCACTAATCTTTTAAAGGGTATCTATAAAGGTAACAAGGTAGTTATAAAGTGAAAACAAACAGGTATCCAAGCCTGCAGAGGTAAAACGGGGGCTTAGGCAGGGGTGCCCCCTGTCACCCTTATTATTCATGATGTACCTACAATGGATTAGAGGCAAACTTAGAGGGAAGGGGACTGGGCTTCAACCTCTCTTTAGTCAAACAAGGAAAACTTATTGATCAGGCACTACCAGCATTAATGTACGTCGATGATATAGTGCTAATGGCCAACCACAAGGAAGATTTGCAGACATTGATGGACATCTGCGGTAATGAGGGAGATAGGTTAGATTTTAGATTCAGTAAGGAAAAATCACCAGTCATGATTTTCAATGACAACGAAGGTAGTGAGCTTAGAATACAGGAGGTCACGCTAGAGATAACAGATAAATACAAATATCTGGGCGTATGGATAAGCAATGGGACCGAGTACCTGAGGGAACACGAAATATACGTGACGACTAAGGTAACAGGAATGCAGCAGTCATGAAAAATAGGGCACTGTGGAATTACAATAGTATGATGTTGTGAGAGGAATATGGAAAGGGGTCATGGTTCCTGGGCTGACGTTCGGCAATGCGGTCTTGTGCATGAGATCAGGAAGTTCAAGCAAGATTAGAAATTAAGCAACGTGGAATAGGTAGGCTTGCTTTAGAAGCTCACGGGAATACACCAAATCAGGGAGTACAAGATGTTATGGGATGGACATCATTTGAGGGCAGGGAAGCTAGCAGCAAGATAAAATGTGAGAAGCGATTGAGAGAAATGGGGGAAGAGCGTTGGGCTAGGAAGGTTTTCAGCTACTTGTACATGAAGAATGTCGATACAAAATGGAGGAAGCGAACCAGGAAGTTGACTGGTAAATACTTAGAAAACAGCAGATGGCCAAACCAAAAAGAACTATCGGTTAAGAAGAAAGTGAAGGAAACGGAGACTGACATGTGGAGAATGGGCATGATCAAGAAGTCCGCACTAGAGATCTATCGAACTTTTAAGCAGGAAATTGCCAAGGAAAGGATCTATGATAATACTCGAGGGTAGTTCTCTACTGTTTGAGGCCAGGACGGGAGTACTGCGAACCAAGACATATCTGGCCAATTACGAAGGGGTAGACACAGTATGCAGTGCGTGTGGAGAGGAAGAATAAACTGCCGAACACTTGATAATGTTTGTAAAGGGCTTCACCCTATAGTTCAGGATGATGGCGCAGAGTTTTTCAAAGCACTGGGGTTTAGGGACCGGGAGGGCAAAATAAACTTTAAGCGGGTAGACTTGACTAAAAGGAGATTATCTGATTGGTGGCTAAAGTCAAGGCACGAGTGAAAATTAAACTCTTCACTACAAAGTACGAATCCTCAAACTCGCTTTTTAAGGAAAAAAATATAGTTTTTGGTTATTAGGTATTACGGCATGGTGGCGCTAGCCACCGCCCGATCTCAAGGTCCCTAGATGAAAAGTTTCCAAGGTAGCGACACCTTTCCCTTTCCTCCTCGCCTACGTTCCTGAAGCGCCCCCTAGAAGGTTTAAAACTTTCATCCAAAAGCGAATGTTTGGGTTCCTTTGCTACGGTGAATAGATGTAAATGAAACAAAATGGAACGAAATAAGACGTAGAATAAACAGTTACCTTTTATGAACATAAACGGCACAACACAAGAGCAAGCGGGATGTGCGTTACTCAACCGGCAACGTTGTGCAGTTCTGTACTTTACACCACTAGCCATGGCGTCTGGCGTAGTATATTTTAGTTCCACGACCGCAGTATTTCGTCCAGTTCTAACTAGTCCACTTCTGGCAAGGTTCCTTTTGGCGTTGCATAAATGGTTGCCAGACTGGAAGGGTGGTTGTTGCCAGACATGCCGTGAAAATTTGGCGGAAAAATTTCCTTCTGTAGTTGTGGCTTCTGCGTAAGAGTTTGGTGCTATCCATGGTGCATTTTTTGGCTGAAAATTTTTCTTTTGTAGTTGTGGCTTCTCCGTAAGAGTTTGGTGCTATCCGCGGTGCATTTCACGAGTGCATGAGCGACGCTGGCCGTTTTAGTTAACGGAATGAACCGAGGCTAGCAGAAGTCGCGCGTGGTGCTGCCACGCGCGACTTCTGCGATAAATAAGAGGCCGTTTTAATTCCGTTTTAATTTAACGGAATGAACCGCGCATTACAAAATTCGTTTTATTTACGGAATGAACCGCGCCTAGCAGAAGTCGAGCGCGGCACTGCTGCGCAATTAAGAGGCCGTTTTAGTTAACAGAATGAACCGCGCCTAGCAGAAGTCAAGCGCAGGTGCTGAATGCACCGCGGATAGCACCAAACTTTCACGGAGAAGCCACAACTAAAGGAGACAAATTTTCAGCGAAGAAATGCACCGCGGATAGCACCAAACTCTTACGAAGAAGCCACAACTACAGGAGAAAAATTTTCAGCCAAAAAATGCACCGCGGCTAGCACCAAACTCTTACGGAAAAGCCACAATCTACAGGAGAAAACGTTTCAGCCAAATTTATCGGCAGTCTGGCAACAACCACCCCAAAGTCTGGCAATCAGACTAATGCAACGCCAAAAGGAACCTTGCACCACTTCTCCGATTGTGTTTTGTTTCGTGCTGTGACACAGTGAACGTGCTTCATGCTGGATCCTGTAAGTGGCCACAGGGCGTGACGTTGTGACGATTGATTACAACCGGCTTGTGCACACGCAAGAAAAAAAACTACGACCAGACTGGTACGAACACTCGTCAAGCAGCACTGCGATGACGTTTTTTTTTTTAAATGTGCCCATTTGGACAATCGTGATGCCAAATGATTCTGATGCGGTGCTGAGAACTTCCTGAAAAATGAGAGTTCTACTGGTGAGGTGTCTCTAAGCAGTGCGTTTCGGCTCAAGCGGGAACTGGTCAAGATTGAAATGTTTCTGAAGGTGCGTTGATTACAACCTACAGCTGCTCTGTATACATGCATACCCACATGTATTTGTACCAACTGGCATGCACTAGACACGCATTAGACGCGCGCCTGGCGCGTCTAATGTTGAAGAGAGCGAAACCATTTTCTGTTCTTTACGGCAAAGCAAGCATTGCTGAAAAACGCAGATGTTGCATTGAACGAGCATGGCGAAACAATCTTGGTCGACTTAGCGCACACCGAAACGCTCCTCCTCTTCAATTTATGTTCTGGCTACGATTTTGTCTTTGGTCACGGCGAGAATCAGGCTGGAGCCATATGCGCATGCGTACTCGTTTTTAACCTTTTGCATAATAATAAATAACACCACCAGCCATTTGCAAGATCACGTGCAAGTAATGCACCAATTACAGACGCGGATGGCAGAGAAAAGAGGAGTATTCGAGAGAGTGAGGAGGACGGCTCGAGATAATGAGTGACGCTACCTTGTTTCATCTAGGGACCTTACCCGATCTAAAGGGTACAGCCATATCCATCCATCCATCCATCCATGGGAGTTTTCACTTTTTAACTCCGCTTCTTTGTTGGCTGTGTGTGGTCGTCGCTGCAGGTTTACGGCCGAGCAGTGCTTTGTCAATACGTTCCATTTTTCAGTTCTTATAGTTGTGAATGATGTAGATTGGTAGTGAACACCTCGCGGTCATCGACACTTAGTGCGGAATGGCACCACGTCGCCAGAACCATTGTTATGCGCCCGGATGCCAGACGGGCTACGTTCACGTGAAAGGTGCTCCAAAACTGTCACTGTTCGTCGTCCCCAGGGATGAGAGACTCAGAAGACTGTGGGAGAATAATTTACACCGTGCGGACAAGCCACTCGAAGACACAAGTGCGGTTTGTGAACGCCACTGCGAGCCTCGGTACGCAATTCGCGATTATGTACACACCATCAGCAGTAAAGAAGTGCGGATCCCACGCGGGAGGCCTATGTTGAGCAGTGACGCTGTTCCAGGTGCATTTCAATATGGTACACTTAATTTCATTGCAGGTTGATATGCAACATGTAAGGGAAGCTCACAAAATAGACTCCTCCAGCGTGACCCTTAAAGTGATGCCTGTCATAACACGGTGTCACCTGGATCCTAATGGATTTGATAAGATGAGGGTCAGCTATGCCTTCCAGCTTCTTGGGACAAAAGTCCTCCAAGCTTTCCACCTATACAAAGACAAGTTGGAAGCGACACTTGGAAGGATGGATGTAACACGAGTTCTTCAGGTGAGTCGTCTCTTGTCATTAGCTGGTTAAAATTAGGTAGTGAAATGTCTGATATAACCAACTTGTAAATGAAAATTACATCTTAATAGAATGCATCATTAGCACCGACATTTGGGCGAGTTGGTTTTGGTTCATAGTTATGAACGGCACAAAACACATGAGACACAAAATGACGTCCTTGTGTTTTTCGTCATTTTGTGTCTCGTGTGTTTTGCGCCGCTCATAACTATGAAGAATGCATCATGCAATGTAAACTACAAAATCATGAAAACAGCTGTTTTGCATAATTCAGCAAAATCCACCAGCTCGTAAGAGTGATGACATCGCGGTTCCCTGCTGAAGCCCTCAGACCGTGTTCATCAGGAACCGCAGGGCTGCAAGATTTTCTGTCCTACCTCAAAGAATGGGAGCAGCATACGAAAGGTGGAGGAGGCTTTCTGAGCAATTCCACTGCTGCTGGCCTACGTGTGACCATTTCGAGTACACTAGAGTTGCTTGACTATCTCACTGAAAATGTTGGCTTTAAATACCTAATGACTGCAAAAACTAGCCAGGATCCTTTGGAAAACCTTTTCGGTATTATCAGGCAATCTTCTGGCAGTAATTATCATCCAACACCAACTCAGTTTTTGATTACAGTAAACTGCATGTCATTCTATGGTTTAGTTAAAGAGTCAGTCAAGGAAACTGCGAAAGAGGGCATGCTAGGTTCCCTTTTGGAAGTTAGTAGCCCACGAGACACATCGCAAAATGCAGCAGGCATGGATTCGGCACCGAGCTCTTCTCCGAATGCGCAGGCGTTGGTTATACCTTCCCAAGACCACAGCCAGCATGTTGCGAGGAGCGACTCGAGAATTATATTTTACATTGCTGGCTACGTGGCACGAAAGTGCATTTTGAAAAGCAATTGTGAAGATTGTTTGATACTACTTACCACGCCTGCCCCAGACGACAGCTTTCAGCTTGCAAGGTTGACACTATTTCGTGACAACGGTGGACTCCTCTACCCAAGTGCTTGCCTATTTTGGTTCATAAAGAAGCTTGAAGACTTGTTCACGGGCTGCTTTTCTTGTGAACAACTCCAGACAGCATTTTAGATGTGCTGATCATTGTGAAAGCAAGGCTTTGGCAAGAGGTTGGGTGCCCAAGCCATGTCTCAATGCTCTCTCAAAAAATAATACAATTCTATGTTGTTACACGACTTCATTTTTACATTAAGGGGCTAAATACAGACAGAGCAGGCAAACGTCAGAAAGCAAAGCACTTAAAGATAAGCCGCTGCTGTTAAATATTTTTTCCTTGCTTTAGAAGATTTTTAAAAATTTTATATTGTTCCTGTGTGGATTTTACAAGTGTAGGTTAAACTTGATGTATGAATCCTTTCTGAATATTTTTTTTCTGTTTCACTGACCCAAATACAAGAGAATGCCAGATTTGAAAAACAAGCAAAATAGTATGTTGCCACTCGCCACGCATACTATAGCAATAAACCCTTGACTAAGTGGCAACTCTGCTTAATGCAATTGTGAATGGTGACTTTGTCCATGGCGTACCATCAACAGTGCGATTAATATGATCTACGAGAACATCTGTAGATCTCTATAAAAATGCATGTTATTTGAATGTAAATGTGTCTATCATTTGTCATTTTCAGTATTTCTTCTGATTCAGTGTCTTTTTGTAGTTCTGAATATTTTTCTAGCATCTATTGGGCTGTTTTAGAAGACATGCTCTTTGTCGCACACGCTGATAAGTACATAATGGGGCAAGGCCCTCTTCAAGCTATTTCAGCTTTTTCCATCTGCTTTCACTTTGAGAAAAAAAATGAAAGTGATTGATATGCATGGCTTTTGTGGAGTACGCTCGTTATGCTGCCCCACCAAATAAACTTTTAACTTATTCCCGTGAACGATTGTTGTCTATATTTTTTCCACACCTTCATTACAAATTCACTTTTATTTCTTGGGCATGATTAGGATAGGTCTTTCCTTCTGTGCACTACCACACATTTTCTTGCACTTTTCAGGAGAATATATCAGCTGAGAGCGCGTAAGGTGCTTAAGTTTGTAGTAATATTGTTTTATTTAGTGAGAGTACGACTTCACTATAGTTACTATTGAGTACAAACGCTAGAATATTGGTGGAGAAATGTGAGCCGCTTATATGCCACCCTGCGACTTATTAAATTAGGGTTGGTTGGTTGCGAAACTTTATTGAGGTCCTGCAAGGCGCGCGTCAGCGCTAAGCGGGTGACTCCCACGTCGGGACCGTTAGGCCAAGCCTATCGGCCGCTCCGCGGGCCTGCTGGACGGCCCAAAGTTGGTCGGCCAGAAGGGAGCTGCGTAGGGCCGCCTCCCACCTGACCGATGTAGTGTTGGGGTTAGTGTACATTGCCTTGCACTCCCAGAGCATGTGCGCCAGCGTGGATACATCCCCACATGCGGGGCAAGCGTCATTGGGAAACATGTCAGGATAAATAGCGTGAAGGGGTCTCAGGTTAGGGTACGTGTCGGTCTGCAGTAGTCTGAGCGTAAGGGCCTGTGGCCTATTAAGATTTGGATGAGGGAGTGGATATAGTCTCCGCGCGAGGTAAAAATATTTTGTTATTTCATTGTACGTGACAGGCGCATCCCTGTTTTCCGCAACCCCGTTGGCCCCGAATCGTTGCCCGGAACCAGCGCGGTCGGTTAGTGCGCGCGCGGCCTCGTGGGCAGACTCGTTGAGGTGGGGGGGAGCGCCTTGGACCTGTCCAACATGTGCAGGAAACCAAATCAGTACGTGGTGCTTGATGCCGTCGCGGCCACCACTTTGGAGCACGCGCAGGGCTTTCTTGGAGATTACACCGCGCTCGAAAGCGCGAATAGCTGACCTAGAGTGACTATAGATGACCTCCCTTTCACCTTCCAGGATGGCCAGGGCGATGGCCACTTGCTCGGCAATCTTCGGATCGTCGGTGTGAACCGAAGCACAGTTGGTGATTTGCTGTTTGGAGTCGATGACGACTGCGGAGAAGGCGCGGCTCCCACGGTACGATGCCGCATCGACAAAGCTGACGCCGTGCTCCTCACTGTGAATCTGCTTGAAAAGAGTGGCAGCTCTAGCCCGTCACCTACCACGATTGTGCTCGGGATGGACATTCCTCGGTATCGGTGCCACGGTGATGAGGTAGTGATTCTCACGGGGCACCTGTCTCATCTTCTCGTCCACTTCAGCCGGAGAGTGACCGAGCTCTCGGAGTATATGTCTGCCGGTCTAAGAGCTCGAAAGGCGCGCGAGCTGGGCCCGCTCCTGCGCTTCGGCAGTCTCCTACAACGTATTGTGTACTCCGAGCTGGAGCAGGCGCTCGGTGCGCGTCCTGATCGGGATACCGAGGGCCCGCTTGGTAATCTTTCTGAGCGAGACGTTGATCTTGTCACGCTCGGCACGCTGCCAATTGTGCATGGCCGCGACATATGAAAAGTGGCAGAGCACAAAGGCATTGACCAGGCGGATTAGGTTGTCTTCCTTGAGGCCTTGGTTGGCCACCCACCGAACCAGCTGAATGGCGTTATCCGTCTTGGCGGCGAGCTTGTCTTGCCGGTAGACTCATTGGACTCGATGCTCATGCCGAGGACCCGAATGGAGTCGACTTTGGGTATTGCGCTGCCATCTCCGTTGAAGAGCTTGATATCACTCCTCGAGATCAGCTGCCAGTTTTTGGGCTTGGGTCCTCACCTAGTGGGTTGGCAAAGGAGGAGCTCGGACTTGCTTGGGGAACACCTCAGGCCTGCGGGACGAAGGTAATATTTCGTGGTGCCTATGGCCTTCTTCTTGCTTCTCGTCCGACTTCTTGCTTCTCGCTGACACCCCGCTAGGCTGCTGTTAACGCCCGGTAGAGCTGGATCAAGACATGGAGTGGCTCCCAGACTTGTCGCGCCGTGCTCCTCCTTGGGACAGGGAGCGGCTCCTGAACCGGGAACGGCCCCTGGAATGTGACCGAGAACGTCGCCTGGAACGGCCCCCGGGACCGCGCTACTGGAGGAAGTCCTGTCCATCCGTAGGGGGGTGATGGTGGTGCCGTGGCTTGGCCTAGACTGGTGGAGTGAGACTTTTCCCAGCGTCTTCGTCGCACGACATACGTGATCTCGAATCTTTGCCTACAGTCCTTGTCAGCCGTGAGGTCTTGCCCAACACACAACCTGCACTTGGGGGTACACTTGTGTTGTGCGTCAGGATCTGAAGCCCCGCAGCCCTGACATACGACGTCGCCTGGGCTGGGACGCACATCAGCACGGTGACCGAGCCGACCACAAGCGTAGCAAATGTCTATTTTCTTGAGATAAAGCAAACAATGCACAAGGGTGGGGCCGTAGCGTAGAAATCTGGGACTCTATGACCGTCGAAGGCGACGATTACCGTACCGGTGCTGCCTATGCGCTTGGCTGCAAGGGCGAGCGGATTTCTTTCATTTACGATCTTGCTGTCAATTTCATTCGAGCCGTCTACGAATGGAATACCTCGGATCACGCCCTTGCACGTGGAATGAGGGGCGGCCTCATAGGCACTGACCTCGTATGTTCGGCCCATGACGACGATCTGCCAAACTTTGACGTAGTGGTTGGCATTTTCTCTTCTAGATGTGCTGACAACCATAATATTCTCCTGCACGTTGGGGCATAGCGTGTCGCCCCGCAAATCTTCGGCGCAGATGCTTGTGGCCACCAGGATTGCATCACCCACCACGGTGCAGCCGGTCTTGACAATATTGAGGCCTCCACGGGGCCGAATCACGATCTTGGTATCCTCTCTGGGGAGCTGGGGCATCCGGCAAGCGATGATGATTCCATCCTTGATGTTATTGCCACTGTTGCGGCCTCTTGGGGCCTCGGCCATTGTCGACTTCATCTCGTTGAGAGTAGCACCAGTAGGATTAGCACCTGCCGAGTGCGCGCCAGCTCTTCTGGCGCCTGCAGACTACCAACCTCGGTCTTCTGTCACCTCTTCGGGGGTTATGTCCTCCCCCGCCACCTGATATTTCATTTTTTCTCGTTAGGCTTAGCCCAGGCGGTGGCCAGCCCCAGAAAAAAAAACGTTCCAAAACGTGAAAATAGTTCATTCACGCAGCAGGATTCGGCATCAAAATAGTCCTGGCACTTTCGCTGATGCGACACAAACAAAGCTGAACGCGCACTCGAAAAATTCACTGGAACATCATTGTAGGAAGCAGGAGCCACTCGAAGGTCGTATGAACAACACAGACGCTGCGCCGCGTCCGGCCGCTAAGAAATAGGTCTCACTAGGAAATAGGTCTTCACCGCCGACATAGGCCAACATCCACCCCGCACCTCTTACTGCCCCCCTCCCTCCATTCTACCCTGATCTCACGATGCCTGGCATAGAGTATCCTGCCAGCAGCACAAGATCGATGGGCAGTATAATTTTCTTCCGCCACTCTTACTCTCAGTCCTGAACGTGGTGTGTCTTTTCTGTCGGGCTGCTCAGTGACTCGCATTAATTTGCTCGGCTATTTCCCCCGATCAACCCTAGCCCTTTTTGAATGCACGCCTCTTTCTAAGTTGTCAGAATGTCCGTTCTGAACTTTGCCACGTGGAATGTTCAAGGTTTCAGAGAAAGGGCGAAGCAAGAAGCTGTTTTATTATTCGCCCAGGATCAGGGTATGTACATATTGTTCCTACAAGAGACCAATATCAGAACCCCTCTGAATGTAGGTAACTTCCAACGCATTTAGGAATGGATGCCTTGTTTTCACTTACACCAATGCGTGCGTGCGGCGTGGGTGTGGTATTCGTGTCAGGCCGCTTTCGGTCCAGGGCCCACTGCACTTTTGGGGCAAATGGCAGGATTCTCAGGGTTGATATCTACATCGACCAAAAAAAGTTATGTTTCGTGAACGTATATGGCCAAGTGAACCGCACGGAGACCAATGCCTTTTTCCAAGAGCTCCACACGTTAGTACTCAAGCCGCCCCCCCCCCCCATGTCATACTTGGGGATTTCAATTGTGTTGTGAACTTACAGAGAGACGTGAGGGGCCCAGTCCAAGGTGGCTTCACTTACCACACGAAATAGCTCGTGAAGCTCTTGCGACATTTGCAACTTACGGATGCCTGGGTGCATTTACTTGACGAAGTATTTGGCCCGACCCGCACTTTCACAACTACTGCAACAAGACTGGACCGGGTCTACCTGCCGGATTTCTTGGTTAGCTCGCTCCAAACATGCGAGGCTATAGATTTACCACCCTGCTTACAGCGAAAATCTGACCATTCGCCGGTAGGTGTGACCATCAGCGGGAACGCAGTATCGCACACGCAAAACGGGAATTGGAGGCTGGACCCGGCCCTTTTGGGTGATCCAACAAGTGTAGAGGTAATACGGGAAAAACTTCGACTAACAGTGGCTTGTATTCCACAAAGCCCTCAAGAATGGGATACCTTAAAAGGCGCCTGGAAAAATATCTTACAGGAAGAGGGAAGAGCAAGACAAAGGCGATTGAAAGCCGAAATAAACGAGGTACTCCGTAGAAAACAAATAATTCCAAGAGCAGACTCAGATCGTGCACCAACGAATATCTCGACACTTTGCGGAAAAAACATAAATTACTACTGAAAAAAAGGGCACGGCGACCAGACAAGTCGGCGGAACGAGAAACGCAGCTCACGACAGAGGATTTGAGTCATATCAATGGCAATGAATCAACTAAAATACAAGCGATAACACACCCGGACGGAACTACCACGGAAGATCCTGCGGAAATTGAAGCTACTCTGCGCAATTATTTCAAGCAACAATTTGAATGCGAGAACCAAACAACGACAGACATTAATCGCGAGGCCGTCAAGACCCTTTGTCGCAACCTCGGGCGTGTCGGGGAGGAATAGGTAGCGCACATTTGCTGTGAAGTAACGGAGGACGAGCTTTACAGTGCCATCCAAAGCATGAGTAAACACACGGCCCCTGGAGGCGACGGCCTACCGACAGCCTTTTACACTATTTTTCTCGACGTCATTGGAGTCGCACTCTTGCATCTCGTTAACCTGGTACTACGTGAGCACACAAAGCCCAGGTTTTTCTCCGAAAGACGGATTACACTCCTGCTTAAGGATGGCGCCCCGCAGACTGACCCGGGCACCATGGCGCCCCATCACCTTATTAAACACAGACTACAAGATCTTGGCGACGATCATCAACTCTCGCACTGAAGGTCGATCATAGCCCCCAACCAGACCATCGATCATAGTACCAACCAGACGTGTGCGGTCCCCAGCCGCTCTATTTTCTCAAACTTAACAGTTATAAGGGACGCTTTCGAGTACGCTTCTAGTAGGGAACTCAGTGGAGCATTCCTGTCCTTGGACCAGTCCAGGGCATTTAACCGGGCTGAATCATCCCTACCTGCTTAGCGTCCTGGAGGAGTTTAGGTTTCCATCCAATTTCGTGGCTTTACTCGGTCTCTTATACAAAGATTAAGTGAGTAGTGTAGTAGTTAACGGCACAATGACCGCACCTTTCAACTTCCAAACAGGCATACGACAAGGTTGCTCACTAGGACCAACACTCTTCGTGATATTTGTCGAACCACTAATCACAAGTCTAGCAAAGCACGAAATCATGCGGGGCCTTCCGCTGACAGGACGCGATGAGGTCAAGGTGCTGGCTTATGCAGATGACCTTTGTGTTTTCGTTCGAGACTCACAGAATCGGCAGGCCTTTGACGTCACGTTCACTGAGTACGCACAGGTGTCCGGAGCAGCGCTGAATAAGTCCAAAAGTAAGGCGCTCCTTTTCGGCGCTTTTCCGGTCGACGCTATCGGGGACGTACCGAGAGTCGAAGCTGTTAAAGTTCTTGGCGTCTACTTCTCATGTGAGGGAGTGGCGCCTACAACATGGGAGAAGGCGATTGTAAGGGCAACTCAAGCTGTTTCACGAGCCCAACTCCACAGTCTCACTTTACGTGAGAAGGCTTTGGTGGCCAGAACTGCGGTATGCGCTTTCGCTAATTATGCAAGCAGGATTGCTGTTATACCAAACCAAGGGGTCTCCCAGCTCAACAAGCTTTTTAAATAGTTTCCTGTGGGAGGGAAAACCTGCACCTGTGGAAACTACTGCAGCTTCCTGAGGATTGCGGGGGCCTCGGCCTTCCACACGTTATGACTGCATGTCGGATATTGGCGCTGAAGACGGCCCGACTGCTCCGCCAAACAGGTGATTACATAGGTGGTAGCCTGCTCATGTATTGGGCCGGCACCATCACTGGCTTCTTAGAGGCGGGAAAGCACGCGGGACCTCGGGCGGAAAACCCCTCTTCGTTTAACAAGGCGGTGGCTAATACAAATAAAATACTAGACAAAGGAACCCCGGAGTGCGATGTGGACAAAGACCCGCCTGCCCGCATTGTCGAAAGAATCACGTTGGGCCCGTTGTTGGATGAGGAAAGGCACCGTATATCCTCATTGAAGGTGGCCGGCAGCAAGCCGAACCGCAGACTCGCCAAAGAAACTCACGACTTTGAATGGAAGCAGAAATGGAATATTTTCCCAACCAGGAAACGGCTGCATAGGCTAGAGATTACGCCGAATGCTCGCTGCCCCGATTTCCGCGTCACGGAAACTCAAGCGCACGCTCTGTTTGACTGCGTGGCGGTAAAGCCGGTTTGGCGAATGGTTTCCAAAGAATTCAAAATCAAGCCACCACCCTTGCACCACAGGAATAAAGGGTAAAGGGACCTTTGCCAAGTTAGTCATGGTGTGTACAATGTTCGCGATATGGAAGCGAAGGAGCCTGGCAGAAGCAAGGAGTGCTCCGGTTCGAGCGGCGTATCCCACCATGCGTAAAATTAGGCTACTGATCTGGAAATACCTAGCTGAGCAATTAGAGACGGGTGGCGAAGAGAGCTTCGCGCGCCGATGGCACGCGCACTTCTTCTTTATTAGAAAAGGGCATTTATTCCAACCAATATTACCTTTCTGACCCCCCCCTCCCGTGATTTTCGGGAGGGAAGGGAGCAGGGAGGGCGCTCAAGGTTGTTGTAGTTTTATGTATTCGATGTGAATTTGTATGGTTTTAGAGTCGGGAACTTCCACAAGTTTTTGAGTGTATGGTTTATAAGCCTATGAATTGTTAGTGTTAAAGCATAGGTGTTCGCCTACGTGCATGCTCTTTTAAAAGTAGGGTGAAAAACTGTTGCTTATTACATATTGTCCACTTGGCCGCTAGTTACGGCGAGCGCAAGCCATGGCTGCCCGCGATAATGGAAGACGATGTTCTGGGGCAGTGCGTGCTCCTGCCAGTTTTTTATTATTGAAGCAGCCATTTTGCCAGTTTTCGATACGTCTCCCTGCCGGCTCAGTTCTTCCTAGTTGAAGACTTTTTGTAGCACGTGACAACTGGTGGAGCTGCTGGGTAACCCCCAGCCGATGTTCCAAGCGCCTCCAGGTAGCCCTGTACCTGCAGTGACAACACCTGTCCACAGCTCAAGCCGAAGACTCCGAGGACTACCTCCTGAACGTGGACCTCTTCCCGAGATGACGTCTGTCACACCCCCGAATGCTATGGAAGGTGCTGCAGCCTCTAACGCACAGGAAAGCGGTGCGACCACACATTATACGCTGTGGAAGCCACATGTGACGAAAGTGTTTCACGGTTTTGTCTTGGAGGGTGTCGAAAACTAGCTGGCCCAGTTAGAACGCGTTTCGGATTACAATGATTGGACCGACTTTGACAAAATGAGGAAGGTGTATTTCAACTTGGAGGATGGCGCTCGTACCTAATATGAAAACCATGAGCCTTTTCCCTCGTGGAGCGTATTTCGTCGATACCTGCTGGCAAGTTGGGCCAATCCCGATCGCCGCGAACGAGCCGAGCGAGCGATTAAGTGGCGCCTCTAAATACCGAATGAAAGCGTTATGATGTACGTCGAGGACATGACGAGCGCCTCTTTCGTCGAGCTGACCCCGACATGGCAGAAGAAATGAAGGTCCGTCATTTAATGCGAGGAGTGAAGGAGCAGCTTTTCGCTGGCCTCGTTCGCTGTCCCCCAAAGACCGTGGCGGAATTTTTGACCGAAGCCACAATCATGGAGCAAGTGCTGCAGCAACGCTCTACTGTGTACGACCGGCAAGTGAGTGCCGCTTTGTCAATAGGTCAGATCGGAGGTGCGGCAGGCAAGCATCAACTATCGAGTCTCTTGCAATCTTATTTAATCGGTGGTAAGTGACGAACTACAAAAGATTCATTGCCAATCCTAACCTACTGCAGGGTCTATTTGCAGGACTTGTCAGAAATGAAGTACGACAGGCTCTCCAAGTTTCGCCTTCCAGCTATGTCCCGCCTGTCCCGGTGGAGCCACATCGTGCATCATATGCAGAAGCTGTAAGCTGATATATTCCTGCTCCACCGCACTTCGTTAATCCTATGCATCAGAATGCACTTCCTTCGCTGCAGCCAATTCAGCACTTAGAAAAATCGGCAGCCGCTTCCCAGAAAATCCGACGTATGGCGCACACCGGACAGACGGCCACTAGTGTTACCACTAGTGGTGAAGCTGGACATGTGTAACGGGAATGTCTCTACCGTCTCCTCGGACTACAGGGTTTTGCCGTCGACGCACAACGGCTGAGATTTGGCGAAAAACCGAGAGCTATTCAAGATTACCTCTCACATCAGCGCATGCCACTGTGGCGGCAGTCGCGGTCCCCATCCCCAAGGTGATCTTCCCCAAATTTCGGAGCCTCCCAGGAGCGGCGCCGGCGCGCTCGCCAAGCCCTAGGCGGAAAAAGTAACGACAGCAACCTTCGGGAGCGAGGCCACTGACACTCGACGCAAGCAAGGGCTCCCACCGACGCAAGCACGGACACGGAGCGATTCCCCGACGACAGCGACGAAAGCCAGAAGCAGATTTTTTTCTGGATATACATGTGGTAGTCGACGGTCACAACGACGTTAGTGCGTTATTGGACACAGGTACGGACCTACTCGATCATAAGCGGCAAACTAGCAGCGTACATAAAGAAAGTTTGTAACGCCTTGGTACGAAGCACAAATTCGTGCTGCCGGCGGGCACGTAGTCACCCCAATCGGCATGTGCACTATCAGAGTGAGCATTCGGGGACGTACGTTTCTCGCCAGCTGCCTCATACTTCGTGCCTGTTCCCGAGACCTAATCCTCGGAGTCGACGTTTTGCGGGAGTACGGCGCTATTATCGATCTGCGAGAGCGTACCGTGACGTTTTCGACAGCTGGATCCTCCGACAAAACCTGACGACATCCGTGACAGCACGCTTCGCATTTCTTGCTGACAGCATCACGTTGCCTCCGCGTTCATGCGTCCTAGTTGATGTGGTGTCTGACCAGTTACGGGATGGGTGAGGTTGTCGCCGAAGGCAACTTGACGCTTTTGTTCGCGCTAGGTATCTGCGCTGCACATAGCCTCGTCACACTTTATGACGGACACTCTGCCCTACTTGTGACTAATTTCAGTAACGAGTACCGGCACCTGTTTCGTGATACCGCCATCGCTTTCGCCTACCCCATCGCCGACGTTTCTGAATGCTTCGCATCTACAATCAGCCAACGACGGGGCTTCGATCGACACCAAGTGACGGGACTTCACTACTTGGAGATGTCTATGTCAACTCGACCCTCTCGGAACAAAAACAGACCGAGCTACGTGAACTGCTATATCAATTTAAAGAGTGCTTCGCGTCCACCTCGAAGGTTCGTCACACACCGATCACCAAACATCGAATAATTACGTATACCGACGCCTCGCCCATAAAACAA
>WOVY01006516.1:0-23512 GCA_013436015.1 Rhipicephalus annulatus
CTTGAACACATTATTGCTCACTTTATTACCGATTTTCTTGAAAATAATAACCTGTTGTCTCCAGCCCAGCATGGCTTTCGGAAAAATTTATCAACGTGCACGCAGCTAGTTGCAACAGTTCATGATATCGACACAAATACTTGAATTTTCAGGCCAGGTTGATTTACTTTTTTTAGACTTTAGCAAGGCATTTGACCGCGTTCCCCATAGCAAACTTCTCATAAAGCTCCGAAAACCTGAATGTTCCATCTTTCATCATAAGTTGGGACAGAGGCTTATCTTTCAAACCGCGCTCAGTACGTTGACGTGGGGAGGACATATTTCTAACACGTCCCGGTATTATCAGGTGTCCCACAGGGAAGTGTTTTAGGGCCGATTCTTTTTCTTATATACATAAATGAATTAGCTGACATGGTTGAGTCTAACATTAGTATCCCGATTGTTCGCTGACGACTGCGTAGTATATAAAAAGTGACATGGCAACAAGATCACGTTGATCTAGTCTTGCATTAACACAAGTTAGTGAGTGGTGTACTCGGTCGTCAATGGACATTAAACTCTGACAAAACGGTACTCCTACGTGTGACAAGAAAAAACAGCCATTCAGGTTTACCTACAACGTCCAAGAAACACCAGTACGTGAAGTAAATGAATATAAATACCTAGGAGTAACCATTACAAACACACTTTCTTGGTCCGCACATATTAACAAATGTCTCCGCATCAGCGTCTCGTAAGCTTGGTTTTCTGAGGCACAAACTGAAAAAAGCCCCTCCGAAATTAAAAATGCTCGCGTACAAAGCGTAATATTTTGCCCTAAACTTGAATATGCATCTGTGGTTAGGGACCCTTTCTACAAAAAAGGACATTCAAAAACTTGAAATGGTTCAAAGACGCGCTGTACGTTTTATTTTTTCTAAGTTTAGAATCATCTGATTCTCCGACAAAATTATGAAAGACAACGATATTCCTGTGCTTGAAGATCGCCGCAGAATCGCACGCCTGAAATTCTTGCATTCCATTTATAATGGTAAGCTGAATATTCCTGCCCATAAATACATACAACCATTCTCTCCTCGCGCATCTAGGCATCGTCATATGCATAACCTGCTCCCATACACCACGCGGACTAACACCTTTAAAAATTCTTTCTTTCTTCCCCGAACAATTATTCAGTGGAATAGCTTACCACCTGATGTCATTTCATCTGATGACTTCGAGAAAGTGTTGCTCGGAGCATCTCAACCGTGACATAAGCGCAACCTTCTCTGTACTGCTAGTGCTTATATAATGTTTATACTCTGTATACATGCAATATCACTTTTTTCGGATTGTTGGTGCTCAGTATTTGTAATAGTTGACGCGTTTCCATGTGTATAAATTTGTCTGTACGTATGTGTATATTCTTTTTTTGTGCTTTAAGACATCACTCCCATTTTTGCCATTATTTACTTTTATATGGTCTGTTATATTTTTCTTAAATTCATTGTATCATCCATTTTGTATTCTTGCAAATTTGATTATTCCTTCAATTTTTTTCTCGATGTTTGAATATTTGTTTATTGTAATGTTCCCCACCTGCTTGGTCTTCAGTGACCGCAGTATTTTCTAAATAAAATAAAATAAATAAGGACTTCGCACGGCCCCTGCCACCTTCGAGAGTCTTAAGGACAACGTACTTTGAGGCTTCAAACAGCAAACGTGTCTTTCTATATGGACGATGTCTTCCTTGTTGTTTTTGACGACTTTTATACCCTTCTTCTGCGCCTATAAAGTGTCCTTGAAAGCCTCAAACATGCTGGGCTCAAACTACATTTGATGAAGTGCCATTTTGCCACCCAGGGGCTCACCATATTAGGGCATATTACCAGCAAGGATGGTGTTCTGCCTGACAACGCGAGACTCCCAGTTTCCAAAACCAAGTACACTGAAGAAAACGCGGAGGTTTAATTGCTCAAGTTCATACTTTCATTGATTCGTCTGATATTTGCGACTCCTATGACGTGAATCCCCAATACGACCACGCCGGTGTCACAAAAACGTATGCACGCCCGTGGCTGCGGCATTATTGGCACGGAATGTACTGCTTTGTCTGGCAGTACATACATTTTGTTTCAAATGGCAAAGCCCACCGCACATAGCCAATAGACAACTGCAGTCGTTGCTTTGCCTCACCTCGGCCTTTTGGCCGCATCGGAATTCACTAGTACGATCCCCTTTTTTCACGCATGATGGGAACCGCTGTGCTAATGTCGCTGTTGATCACGTGACACTCTATGCTGAAACTGCCACGCTGCCAGAGGCCACATCACGTAAAGTTAGCGTATTCATCTTTCACAATCTTGTTCTTCGCTATGGGGCGCCTTGTGAGCTACTCCACGACTGCAGACTAACGTTCCTTTCCGAAGCCGTCCAAGCCCTTCTTCGCGAATGCAACGTTGTACATCGGTGAACAAGCCCCTAACATCCACAAATGAATGATTTGATTGATATGTGGGGTTTAACGTCCCAAACCACTCTATGATTATGAGAGACGCCGTAGTGGAGGGCTCCGGAAATTTAGACCACCTGGGGTTCTTTAACGTGCACCCAAATCTGAGCACACGGGCCTACAACATTTCCGCCTCCATCGGAAATGCAGCCGCCGCAGCCGGGATTCGAACCCGCGCCCTGCGGGTCAGCAGCCGAGTGCCTTAGCCACTAGACCACCGCGGCGGGGCTCCACAAATGAATGGAATGACCGAAAGGTTCAATCGCACACTGGGTGACATGCCACTATGTACGTGACCAATGACCACAACTGGGGTCACATACTACTCTTTGTTACTCAGGCTTATAATATGCCACTCAGTCCATGACGCAATTCTCTCCATTCTTCCTCTTCTACGAGCGTGAAGCTTCCTCAATTATGGACGCCATCTTTTTTCATTGTCCTCACGCTTCAGAGTACACATCTTTAGCTTAAGTCGCGACTTATGCTGAAGAACGGGAGTAACTCGCACGTTGCTTAACCACACAAGATCAAGCGTACCAGAAGTACTGTCACCACGATAGCCTGCCCCCAAGGTCATATTTGCCGGGAAGGTTAGTAAGGCTTTGCATTCCATCATCTGCTCCTGTTCTTCTCTCCAGCTACTACCAAAACTTGAAGGCCCCTACCGAGTCTTACGTCAGGCCTCAATGGTCAAAATGACAATAAACCGCCGGTAATAGAGCATCAAAAAAAGCATCGCACTGTTTTTTATGTAGCCAGAAAGTCCGGGATGAATAAGATTTCTTGGCTGCTCATAACGTCACCGAGAAATGAAATTTTGTATAAGCCGAAGTGCACTTTTCAGAGTTTAGTGTAAGAATGGTCAAGTTTACCGCTTCAAAAAATGTTTCGAACCTTCGTAAGCGTTGCTCAAAGGCAGCAGAAAAGACATTCACGTCATCGAGATACGCCCAGAAATTTCGCCTATTAATTCCTGACAGTACTGTACCTATAAGACGCCGGAATGTCTGACTGATATGTGTAGTTTAACTTCCTGAAACCACCATATGAATATGAGGGAAGCTGTAGTGGAGGACTCCGGAAATTTCGACCACCTCGGGTACTTTAACGTGTGACGCCGGAATGTTGCTGGCACCAAACACAAACCGAAAGCACGTACCTGGAATTCACAAATTCGGGCGCAACCAAGGCGGTCTTCTCACGATCTCTCGTCCACTTCAATTTTCCGGTAGCTGCTTTTGATGTTCAATCAAAAGAAGTAGGAGGCGTTTTGTAGTCTATCCATTGAATCATCAATACGCGGCAGACGTTAGACGTCCTTTCTTTGTGGTCTGATTGGGTTTCTGCTAGTCGAAATAGAAAGGCAAGCAGCCATTTTTTCGGCGAGTACAGGCGATGTCTAATGACAGTCAATCACCGAATAATGCTACCTTCCAGCATCGTTTTCTCTTGCTTTTCAATCGTCTAACGCTCCTTTGCGTCAGCGCGATAAGGATTTTGCCGGATGGTTCTGGCGTCGGAATCCATAATGATGGGGTGTTTCGTATGTGGCAATTCACCAAATCCTAAAGCGAATGAGAAGCAGCCGTGGAGCTTGTTCAACGTGAGAAGACGGTCCCTCTCAATGGTAGTTAACGTTACACTAACGTCAACAGGGGTCAGTGTAAGGATAGTGGAGGCTGCCGCATTCTCCACTACATGACAAACTTGTACTTGAGCAAGTTCGTCTTAAAAAGCAATAGTCGTGTTTGTAACAATGCGTCGGAGTTTTCTGCTGAAACTTGTTAACAAGAGTTCAGCGCCTCTATCAATAACAATGATGACAGCCCCAGCAACAGAAAAGCCGCTAGTGAATGCGAGTTCCTTAATCTGTTCAGTGACGCTAGTACCGCTACGCAAGATGTCGCTGTTCACGGATACGAAGCAGCGACTTTGTGGTGGAAGGGTGACGTTGTCACAGGCGATACGGAAGTAAGGTGGCTGGCGTTTATCAGTAGCACAGTCTGAGTTTATAGCGGTCGTAACGCTTTTGTCGCTGATAATAATCAGAGCCGCGCATTCGAGCAAGAAATGTATTCCCAATATACACTGTCTACAGAACTCGTAAAGGATGACGGGCGTGGCGACAAAGGAAGAACCAGTGATTAATATTCGGGCCATGCGCTTTCGAAATGGTATCACCAACTCACATCCTGTAGTTCTTATATAAGGATCGTGCCATGGCATCTTCACCTTCCGTAGCCTGTCGGCTAGCCATAGGCTTACTTCAGAAATGTGAGAGCCAGTGTTCACAAAAGCTGTTACTTGCTGGCCGTCAATGTGACCACGATGCCAGCTTACAGCGTCGATTACGGTGGCAGTTGTGTCCTTCGTCGTATTTGTCGTTGCTGTCATCGTCTTCGGCATCAGCAACTTCGAGCTGTTGCTCATCGCTTGGGAGCTGTTCAGAATTTGGATTATTGGCAAGCCGTCTTGTTTTCGCATTGCCTGCTAGACGACTCCTCCTGGTGACATCGGCAAAACTGCAACGATTACGTGCACTGCTCCGCACACGAGATAGAGTAAGTGATCTGAGTGTCACTGGATTCTGCGACGCTGTATTCACAGGAGCGTCGTTGTACGTGCATCGACCGTCGTACGCAGCGCATTACACTGTAAGCAAAATTTAGCCAAGATGGGCGTTTCTCCAACATATCAGCCCCCAAAAGCTCTTCTGCCCGAAATATTTACTCCCTGGTATGGATCGAGTGAACTCGGCACGTTTTCGTAAAATGCTCCCTGCTTATTGACAGAGTTTATGAAGATGGCCTTGTTGAACTCCCCACGGATTTTCAGGTCACATGGTTACAAAAACACCCTAAGGAAGCTTTAAAATATGTTTTTGCCCGTGACGTGCGTGCATGTGTGGGTTTGTGTGTGGGACTTGGTTGTTTCTGGGTACCATCGTTTACCGCAGCAGTAATTTCCAATGCCGGAGCTGACCGGTTCGATTCCCAGTACCGACCGGGAAACCATCTCTTTTCTCAATGGGTAGAGAAGTACACCGACCTGCTGCTCGGTTTGTCTGGGTACTCATCTCGAAAGCTAGCCCCGAAAGGCTCTGAGAAGGCCCCTGGGTGTACCTTAACCCACCACAACCTTGGTGAAATGGTTGACCATGCGCCGCTGCCATGGGAGGCAGCAGGTACAAGCACACTCCCGGCCAGGTGCTCGGCAGAACGAAGTTGTAGTCGCTTGGGAGGCCAACCACCACGTGGGATTTCGGTGGCATGGGACCACCAGACCTAAAATTAAAGTCATCCTCTTTTATTTCTATATTTTTTCACGTTAGTGTGCAACACCAGTGCCTTGTGTGGCTGACCGTGTGAGAATCTCTCGACAGTCAACGAAATTATCAGTGCAGTGAATATTTGCAACGACTGGTTTGTGCATAGTGTGAACGTTTGAGCACCGTTGAACCACGCTGGACATTGGTCCAATTCCTCAACCAAACGCCGTGAATGACTCTCTTCAAAAGGCCGCGCCATAAGAAATTTCTAAGAATATTTTATAGTAACAATACTAAGCTGGTAAGATCGTCAGCAATTGCTCCTGGAGTTTCGCCGTCTAAAACTTTGAAGCAATTTGAAGTAAGCTGCGCTCCACCACGGCAGCCTGGCCGGCAACTGGTGCGAGGCCTGCGTCGACGACGCACTCGCCCCGACTCCGCCTATGGTGGCTTCTCGGAGGGTCCCCAGCATTTCACTGGCAGCTACATCTAAGCGGTAAGAAAGCCTCGCTAGGCCGTCGGTATCAAGTCGGTGTCGTAGCGAGATTGTACTGCGTGCCGGCCGCCGTGGAGAGATTCACAAGCTAGCATCATCCACCGGCGAGGCAAAGAATGTGTTTAACAGAAAATAAAGACTGCTCGAATGAATAACAGTCTCCTGTGCCATGCGAACACCGCTGTCCAATGACGTACGCGAAGGCGAGTGCCAAACGGAACGCAGACACACAGAAGTGGCGTAAGGCACGCATGCCCTGCCATGCATGCAAGCAACAGGAACCGCGACTGCGAACCATCTTCTTAGTTTAAGCCCATCGCTCCGTAGCTCATACTTCGTCGAGAGCGGACCCATACATTTGTGCATCAGAAAAATAACGAGACATAAACTGCACAGCAGCAAGCATTCTGTGGTCGCCAGCTGTCATTTAGCCAAAGACAGGCGCGGCTTTTTAGAGTGCGCCAGAAAGTCAAAAATTATCATCAAAGGGCCTGACAAGGGTTCCTGACTCAACGCAATACTTCTCAGGTGCACACAGCACTCACACTCAAAATAGATGCACAATAATGCAGTGGAACGTCAAAGGACTGCTTAGAAACCTCGAAGACATCCAGAAACTCCTACACAAACGTTCCCCGAAAGTGTTGCGTGTACAAGAGACGCACTTAAATTTCAGGAACACCAACTTTCTACATTGCTAAAGCGTTTATTAGCCGGCAACCAGCGATCATACGCTATGGCGACAGAGACGGTCAAGCACGGACTACCAGCGCGAGCCGCGTCCTGGTTAGGTAGCCCCACTAGAAGGTACTCACGAGTTTGACCCATTTCAGAGTTCGGAGGCTTCGCTACAATTACCCAGGGGTTGAAAAGAGAGCCTTCTGGCGACCTAAAACTTGTTAGTATGAGCGGGTGATAATGAGCTTTCAGGCGCTCCACGTTGACGATGTCGTGCCCGTGGTGGAGCATGTCCACAGATTGTTCAACGGGTTTGGTTAGATAGTTGACCGGAGATGTGCGCTCGATGACACTGTAAGGGCCTTCGTATTTCGGAAGTAGTTTGGAAGAGAGGCCAGCTACAGAGATTGGGATCAAGAGCCATACAAGCGCACCAGAAAGGAACGTGGGCTCAGAAGTGGTGGAGCCGTTACGAATACACTTTTGCCATTCCTGTTCATGCATCGTAAAAGTCTTGGCAAGCTGGCGACACTTTTCAGCAAGCCTGGCTGTCTCAAAAATAGCTGCACACTCAGACGGATCCGGCGTGTGCAGGAGTATCGTGTCCATGTTGTGCGACGGGTGCCTTCCGTACAGCAAAAAGAAAGGTGAAAAACGGGTCGTGCTCTGGCGGGCAGTGTTGTAGGCATAGGTGACGAAGGGCAGTATATCATCCCAATTCGTGGGGTTGGCGGTGACGTACATCGAAAGCATGTCGCCGAGGGTGCGGTTAAAGCGTTCGGTGAGGCCATTCGTCTGCGGGAGGTAAGCAGTAGTTGTGCGGTGGAGAGAATGACACTCCGTCAGAGTGGCTTCGACGACTTTTGACAAGAAGGCATGAACTCGATTGCTGAGAAGCTCTTGGGGTGGTCCTTGGCGTGGTATGAATTATTCCAGCAGGAAGGACGCAACATCGCGCGCAGTAGCCGGAGGGAGAGCGGCGGTTTCAGCGTATCGCGTTAAATGGTCTACGGCAATGATGGCCCAGCCGTTGCCAGCCGAAGTCAGAGGAAGAGGTACATACAAATTCATACCTACACGCCCAAACGGACGGTCAGGGCAAGGTTACGGTTGCAGAGAGGCATGCGAGTTGTGCGCTGACAGTTTGCGGCGTTCGCAAGCGAGGCAAGGGCGTACGAACTGCTGCACGTAGCGGTAAATCGCACGCCAGAAGTAGCGTTGTCGAATGCGGTGGTAAGTTCTGGAGACCCCAGAGTGCGCGCATTGCGGATCAGAATCGAAAGATTCACATATCTCCGACCACAGACTGCGAGGTATGACGAGTAACCACTGCTGGCTATCAGCGTCGTAATGGCGTCGGTGTAGGAGGCCGTCACGGATGACGAAATGGTGAGCTCGATGACGCAAGGCACGCGTGGATGTTGTTGCGGACAAATCAAAGAGCAAGCCGATCAGCGGGGTGATCCAATCATCCTTTCCCTGTTCGGTAGTGAGGATTTCAACATCGATGGCAGAAACAGCAATTGAGGTTACTGAGCAGGGCACTTCGTCTTCAGGTAAAAGGGAGCTCGAGAGGGCGTCGGCGTCAGCATGCTAGCGTCCGTTGCGGTACAGTACGCGAATGTTTTAGTCTTATGAGCGAAGGGCCCAACGGGCGAGACGGCCTGAGGGATACTTCAATGATGACAGCCAGCATAGTGCAAGATGGTCGGTAACGACATCGAATGGGCGACCATACAAATAAGGTCGAAACTTTGTAAGGGCCCAGATGAATGCTAGGCACTCTTTTTGTGTGACGGTGTAGTTTGTCTCGGCTCTCGTGAGCGTACGGCTTGCGTGTGCTACGACATATTCAGGAAATCCGGGTTTGCGCTGCGCCAGGACAGCGCCGAGGCCTACACCGCTGGCGTCCGTGTGCACCTCTGTTGGGCCGTAGGGTCGTAGTGGTGTAGAATGGGAGACGTCAACAAATGGCGGAACTTTGCAAAACGCGTCTTCGCACTCGGATGACCACTAATTTAGGGTCAAGGGGGATATGATCGTGGCAAAGTTTCGTATGAAACGTCGTAAGTTTGAGCACAGGCCCACGAAACTACGAAGTTTTTTGACGGACGCAGGTTTGGGGAATTCGGCCACGGCGCGAAGCTTGGCCGGATCAGGAAGAATGCCGTCCTTGGACACGACGTACACTAGAATGGTGAGTTGCCGTGCTGCATAGCGGCGCTTCTTCAGATTTATTTGCAAGCCGGCGTCGCTCACACGAGCGAAATCTTCTTCCAGACGTGAGAAGCGTGGAGGAATCCGGAGCGAAGACAACGATTTTGCCGGGGTAACACAAGCACGTGTAACATTTCAAGTTGCGCAGAATGGTTTCCATCATGCGTTCAAAGGTCGCTGGTGCATTACATAGATACATAGACCAAATGGCATGACATTGAACTCGTACAAGCCGTCGAGTGTGACGAAGGCGGTCTTCGGTCGAGCGTCGTCAGCCATGGGTACTTGCGAGTACCCTGAGTGCAGATCGAGAGAAGAAAAAAAATTGGCTCAATGAAGGCTGTCAATCACGTCATCGATGCACGGCAGCGGATAAACATTCTTTCCAGTGATCTTAGAACCACACCGTCTTTCTTCGCAACAAAAACAACAGGAGACGCCCATGGACTGTCCGAGGTCCGAATGACGTCGCGTTGGATCATATCGTCAACCTGCTCGTTAATTACCCGACGTTCAGCAGGCGACATGCGATATAGACGTTGGCGTAAAAGTAGATGGGCACCAGTCTCGATGCGGTGCGTAATAGTGGACGTGCGACCAAGAGAACTTCGCCCGACATCGAAAGAATAACAGTATTCTTGCAAGAGGTCCCGAAGCTGGGAACGCTGCACCACCGTAAGGTTGTCAGCAATGAAGGGGCAAAATACTTCAACAGACGACGGAACAGAAGTGAGAACAGCATTGATGGTGCTTGAACTGGGACAACGCGAGTCATCGGGTACGTCCAGGACTTGTGTGTCGTCGACTGGTTCTACTCTGCCAAGACATTCCTCTCGAAGCAAGGTAACAGTGTACGGAGATGAGTTGGTCACAAAAATAGCGGCGTTGCCCAGTGTGACTTGCACAGTTGCAAAAGGTACTAACAACCCTTTCCTGCTACAAGCGCGGTCTGATGGCGAAACGAGTGCAATTGTGTCGAAGACACCCGCGCAGTAGACCGAGAAGTTTATCGTCGAGTTTTGAGGCACTGTTGTAGCGTCTTTATTGAGAATATTGCTCAGTGTCGATGGTCTGTCTTCTGGCGCCAAATGCATGAAGGGTGAGAATTCAATTTCGGTGGAGGCACAATGGATGACGGTGTCGTGGCGGCAAAGTCCCATCCCAGGATGACGTCATGAGAGCATGCCGGAATGATGATGAACTGGCGACATACAGAACGTCCTGAATGACAACGCGAGCTGTGCACCATGCTGTAGGATGAATACGATGCAAACTAGCAGTACGGAGGGACAACCCGTAAAGTGGCGTCGTCACTTTTCGAAATAAGTGGCAAAGTTTTTCGTCCATGACTGTTACGGCAGCTCCAGTGTCAATAAGAGCCGATGCATGAACACCGTCCACAAGCACGTCAAAGACATTTGAGAGGCACTCTGAGGGCTTTCACATTGCGATAGCGTCGCAGTCCTTGCATCTGGGACTGCGACGACTACTTTTCCCGCTCATGAGCAGCTGAAGTTGGCCGCATGGGGGACAGGGAACGACGTCGTGTAGACGGCAACCTTCGAGGAGACGGACCTGGCCGAGACGAAAGTGGCATAGACGGCAGTTCATCGTTATACAGACGGCAAAGCTCGCCAGCAACAGGCAAAGAAATGGGAGCCAGCTGTACTCAAGAGCAATGACGGGCTACGTGACCGGCGAAACCGCAAGCAAAGCAGATGGGCCGGTTGTCGGGTGTGCGCCATTGGTTCGCCGGGTTGAGTCTCGCCCGGAACCGTGGCTGGAAAAGATGCATGATGGGCTCAAAATGAGGCGGAGGGGTTGCGCCAACATACGTAGCTGGCATAACCGCTGCAAAGGACGGAGGTCGAGAGGCAGCTTCGGCGTAAATGAGTAGGGCCGGTGCTGGAAACCACTTCAGGCGGCCTGGCGACAACTTGGGCGTAGCTGAGGGGCTCAGGAGCCGGAGGTTGTTGAGGGTAGTACGCAGGCATGACCTCCGCCATTTCCTGCTCAATCGTCCGACGGATGGTAGGGAGAAGGGTAGTGGCCGATTGTTGAACAGCCGGTGGGTGGGCAAAGGGCGAGAGAGAGAATTGGCGCGCGATTTTCTCACGGATGAAGGACTTGATGTCTGTCATCAACGCCACTTGGTCACAACTGGCCTCCAAGTCAGCAAGCGTTGCAGCTAGGGGTGGGGAGCGACGTGTCATCGAACGCTGCCGGCGGAGCTCCTCGTAGCTCTGACACAATGTGATGACCTCAACCACTGTGCCGGGGTTTTTGCAAGCATCATCGTGAAGGCATCGTCGTCAATGCCGTTCATGATGTTTCGGATCTTGTCAGACTCAGACATGGTTTGATTGAATATGTTGCACAAGGCCAGTACACCTTTATTATAGCTGGTGAATGACTCACCAGCCTGCTGAGCACGTTCACGCAAGCGCTGCTCGCCTTGCAGATTACGAACGTCAGGGCAGCTGAAAACGTTTATCAGAATTTCCTAAAATCGAACCAAGTTGCAAAATCAGACGCGTGGTTGTTGTACCACAAACTAGCTACGTCTGCGAGGTACAACAGCAAGTTCATCAGCTTGCCGTCCTCATCCCATTTGTTTGGTACGCTTACACACTCGTAAATGGCGAGCCAGTCATCCTCGTCAGTGCCATCGGCGCCAGTGAAATGGGTGGATAGCGGGTGCTGGGGACACCAGGACAAGGGAATGGTATTGGAGGAGTCGTTTGCTGAGAGGCGTCGTGGGGCATGGTAGATGGCAGGGTACGTGTTCGAAGCTCCAAGGGCATTGAAAAGGAACGCAGCATTCTCCACGTATTTGTTAAGGCGCTTATTATCCGGCAACCAGCGATCATACGCTATGGCGACAGGACGGTGAAGCACGGACTGCGAGCCTGATCGGCTTCTTTTTGGGTAGCTCCACTAGAAGGTACTCAAGAGTATGACCCATTTCAGAGTTGAGAGGCTTCGCTGCAGCGTCAATATGTAATATTCAGAAAGGAACGCAGTGACGCTGTAGCGTTATCTCGTGTGACCATTACGGTTCTTCAGGGCGCAGCGTGTACACGTCAACATCCAATACAAACATCCCTTGAGGCAATGGCTATTCGAGCAGTTCTCTTGAACAAAGTTGTCACCATCTGCTCTCTTTGCATACCTCCACAGTACCGTCTCGAAACACAAATTCAGTCACTGATAGATAAAATAATGGAACCTTATGTGGTCTTTGGGGACTTGAATGGGCATAATGGTCTATGGGGCGACTCTCGCTTCGATGCACGAGGTCGTTCACCTAACAGAACAGTTCCTCATTTCTTCGGGTGCGTGTATGTTGAATTGGAAAGCACCAACATACTTTAGCCTCGCCAAGTAAACCTACTCAGGCATAGATCTCAGCATTATCTCTTCATCGCTTGTACTCCTGCTTCAATGAAAAGTGATCAACAATCCTTCGGTAAGTGACCACTTTCCAATCATTCTAAGTACGCCAATCGAAAAAGGTGCTCCACACGTTCTCATATGGCAGAGAGACAAATCGGACTGGGAAAAGTTGAGAGAAGCTACTAGTTTAAGTTGGTCGGACATATGTAAATTAGGTATATATGTAGCTGTACACTTTTTGACAGCACTTCGTACTGTTGCTGCAACAAAGTATATCCCACAAACTGGACGGTCCCCCAGGTGCACGTCCCTTGGTGGAACAGTGAGTGTTGAAATGGATGCAGAAAGCAATATAAAGCATTAATTCAGCTTCGAGACTCTCCGACAGAGAAGAATGTTTCAAAATTTAAAAATATAAAGTCTCAAGGCTGGAGGAAGCGCCGACAGGCCAGAAGGGAAGATTGGCACAACTTTATATCAGACATCAATACTTATATATGCTGGAGTCTAAAGTCCGGGACATGATTAGGAGAATAGCAGGAAGACAAGTACAATAACTACCTCACGTAAACACATAAGGTGACAGCTTAGAATATCAAGCAAACTTCCTCGGCGCACACTTCGAACAACTGTCCAGCTGGCAACACTATAGTGAAGCCTTCTAAAGAAACAAAACGAGCATTAAAGACCAGAAACTAGAACAAAATTGTACAAACGCCAAGCATACAACCAGGCTCTCAGCTTAGCTGAGCTCCAAACATTGCTAAACTTCTGCCAGCGTTCCACCCCAGGTTCTGACCGTGTGGTGTAGGAAATGTTTAAAAATCTACCGATCGAAACGCAAAAACCCAGCTTTGCTTATACGATGCTATCTGGTTTTCTGGCGCTATACCTACTTCCTAGAAAGAGGCTATATTATTTCCCAGTTTGAAAGAAGGCAAGGTCCCTCCTCAGTTTCGTGTTATAGGCCCATTGCATTTACGAGCTGCTTGTGCAAACTTTTCGAAAAACAAACGATAAACTGCCAACTTGTTCAATTCCTTGAAACAAACAATTTGCTCCGCCCATTTCAGCGCGGATTCCGAGAGAGTAATGGCACTACTAGCCACCTTGTTCGTATGGAGGCACAGATCAGAGACTCGTTCGTCCAAAAACAATAATTTCTCTCTGTATTCCTTGATATCGAAAAGACTTACGATACTACAAGGCACTTTAGAATATTAAGACACCTTACCCAGCTTGGCGTGCGTGGCAGAATGTTTACCACAATCGAAAGTTACTTGTCAATTCGGATATTCGGTGTCTGATTGGCAGTGTCCTCTTCCAAACATTTGTCCAAGAAACTGGAGTGCCGCAATGTGGCGTACTTGGCTGCACAGTTTTTTATTATCAAAATAATTCTCTGCACCTGTCGATTTCTCGAAATATATTTTACTACACATATGTCGATGACATGCAGCTTGGTTTTAAGTCTTGTAATCTGGCCATGTGTGAGCGGCAGGTTCAGCTTAGTTTGAACAAAGTCTCCCATTGGGCAGAAGAAAACGGGTTCCGACTGAATGCTCAGAAAAGCAGGTGCATTTTGTTCTCCAGGAAGAAAGGTATTCATTCTGAAACCGGTATTCAACTGCATGGGCAACGCCTTTCTGTTAATACTTAACGCAAATTCTAGGCCTAATCTTGGACGCCAAGCTAACCTTTAAACCACACATCAAGAATCTAAAAACAAGTGCATAATAGCCAAGAAGGTTCTGAAAAAGTTGTCACGCACAAACCGGGTAAGTGACAAGGAGTGTCTGATAAATTTGTATACAAGCCTCTTACGTACTCACCTAGTCTATGGGGGAAATATCATATCAGTCTGCGACACCTACTGCCAATAAAATTCTTGGCCCTGTTCATCACACAGGCATCGGCCTCTCTTCGGGTGCGTTTCACACTAGCCCCGTGGAGAGCCTGTACGTGTAATTGAACGAATGGTCACTCCATATTCAGAGATGTTACATGTCTGTTATATAATATCTTAAAGTGAACGCAGACAAGGTACCTCCTTCACATTCTACAATTAAGAACACGTCAAGTGTTGCTGTGTTTTAGGACGACCTTATAAGAGACAGCCGTACTCAGTCCATGCGAGGGGCCTAGCGACGAAATCTGGTGCACCACTTGAACTTCGTTTGATGGCTCCACCAGTATGCCTGTCACTGTGGCAGTGGCAGGTGATAGATCGCGACGTGTCTTTCTTGGAAGTTACGAAGCACGCACCAAGTGCACATATTCAGACACACTTTTTAGAACTACAACAGAAATACACATGTCCAGAGTTCTCTATGGACGCCCCAAAGAGCAACTCTTCTGTCTCGTAATCAGTCGGGTGGCCCATCCTTTTCGGAAGCCAGAGTTCTGCATCCTGATACAAGTATTTTCACCGGCGAAGCTTATGCGATACTTGTGGCTGTTGAACACAATAAGGAAATAAAAATACAGAAGGCAATAATATAAACAGATTCCCTAAGCGTAGTAAAAGCTCTGAAAACTTAAAAAGCTGAAAAAACCCAATCCTTGTCTCACTTTATTCGCTTTTATGCACAGTCTACTCATCGAAGCAGCATGTTGTTGGCTGATGGGTGCCAGGACACCACGAAATACAAGGCAAGGTTTTGGTGGACCAGCTAGATGGATGCGCCAACACAACCACTGCCATACGTCGATACCTATTTCTTCACTCGACTTGAAACCTTTTATAGAACTAAAGCTCAGGAGTTATTGGCAGAGCACATGGGACACACACACAGGTAATAAATTGCACGTCGTCAAGCCGCAACTTGGTGATTGGCCGCCAGCATCAAAATTACGCCACACAGAAGTATTACTTTTAAGGTTAAGAACAGGACATACATACACTACACATTCATTTATTTTGTCTGGTAGCGATCCAACTTTGTGTGATAGATGCGGAGAAGCACTCACCGTACTTCACATTTAGTCCCGTGTAAACAATTTTAGTCCAGTGCAAACGCTGAGAAGACAACACTTTCCATTACCCTACCGGCAACAGATACCGCTTCATCCAGCAATGTTCGTCGGTAGGGAAGCACTTTTCACACCTAAATCGTTGTTGGCTTTTTTGAGAGAACTACGTACCTTTCATGTGATACACCCGGGTATTCCGTAGCACGACCTCTCTCGAGAGGTCTCCGCTGCGGTGGCTACACTAAACAAAACACTTGCCTAATGACCCTTGGACGCAATGGTATGAACGATCGAGGCGCTTGTGCTAATGCCACACACGTCCACCACAGTTTTTAATGTCACAAACTTTTGTCATTCATTGACACTACACACATTTCACTACACGGTAATGATTTTATTACATCTATGTTTTGAACAGACTTTGCCCTAGAAATTTTAAGGCCCTTATACAACCACTAATCGCTATTATTGTTCACATCGCTAGTCTAATGAACTTGCGCTCTTTGGCCATGAAATGGCCTTTGCTCCAAAGAAAAGATTTAATATCATCTGTGATCAGTATTGTGTGCTTCGGAAGCAATTAGAGTTACGCTTGCACATAGTACGGCTGCAAACGTCATTTTCGTTTCTTAGTGGATGTAAAATTTACTCCCATTTGACCAGAAAAACTACCCGATGGATATGTATGAAAACGCCGCTGTATTCATCTGAAGACCCCCTACTGTTGGGGACTAAATGTTTTACTTCCTCCGGACAGTGTTTTATAAAGCATTCCTCGGTGTTGCGATAGAGGACATGTCGTTTACTCCTATCTCGGCCTTTTTTGTTTACAATGTAAGGGTAGTGAGGAAATCTCCAAAAGTTAGCATCGCGATCACGGCAAACACTGTAGACGTGTCCTGCTTCATCACAATTAAAATGTACTGGTCGTCAGGCAGCGGTTACACCACAAATTGGTTTCTTGATGCTGGTTGGTCAGCGGGTATTCGCTACTTCAAGGGACATCAAAGTAAAATATTAATTTATGCCAGAGTGAAAGCTCAACGTATGACAACATCTAAAACGTCAATATTATCTACAACAGTGCCTTGTTTACAGAGAAATAAAGATAACTGCACAAGAACCCAAGCGCCACCGTAGGACATTTTCAAAATGATCCCGATAACATCAGACTGCACGCTTACACTCATTCACAAGTAATCGTTCTAACTGCACTGAATAAAGAACCTCCCGTGCATCAAGAGACGCAATGAAAGGAAGCTTGTTTGTTCCTGCTTGATTCATGAAAAAAGAACCGCCAGGACATTACTAAGTGGAATGGCACGTGTGGTTCGAAATTCAATTCTCGCATCGTTACACAGGACAGGTGGTACTATCTAGTGGAGCGCAGTTAAAACAAAAGCGTCTGCAATCTCTAAGCCAACGGTGGGAAATTGATCAATGGCCGTAGTTGCTGATGTGGCTCTCGCTTTTTTTGGTTTACTGCTGTTAGCGCAGTAAAGCCTGGCAATGCTGGGCACGGGAACAGTGAGTTGAGCCGGTTCGGTCGGTGCGCTTCTAGAGGAGGGTAATTTGCAGAGCGTTAACCCAATGCGGATCACAAAAACGCGATTATATTTCAAAGTAGGCCCTTCCTTGGAACAAAAGTAACATTACGAGGGTTTCAGATCACCATTTCAACAATCAACGCTACCTTAATAGTTGTCTTTAGTGTCGCTTTAACCACGTAATAGGTTTGATATGTTCACCTTACAACACAGGTCTTGTCGGCAATATTGGCGAGGTTCGGCAAGTCGCCAGCGCTGAGAGCGGCTGTATTACAGAGTGGGTCTGGGAAGAAACTGGGATAAAGAGATCGTTATATATCAAGAAGAATAAATGGACATGGGCCGGCAAATAGCACGTAGGCATGATAAGCGCAGGTCATTAAGGGTTACTGATTGAATTCTCAGCGAAAGCAGATGTACGAAGAGAACACGAATGTCAGGTGGGCCGACGAGATTAAAAAAAAGAATAAACGTGTAATGTGGCAGCAGAAAGCAAAACAGTGGGGTGTTTGGCGGATCATCATACCCTGCAGTGGGCGTAGTCAGGCTGATAGTGATGGTAAAATGACGATTAATAAAGTAATACTCCTAACAGGAGCCGTGACGCTCCATAAAAATTGTGATGCCCCACCCTGCTATCGCGAAGCAGGCGCGAACGATACCCGACGAGAAAGAGTCGGAAATTGTCGACAGAGAGGGTGCTGAACCACCGCTTTTGATTGGCATTGAAAAAAAATAGAGAAGGCAGTGGTTGAACGTATATCTACCACCTAGCACGAACGCGGTCGATTGTTTGAGATCATTCCGTGTTATCTTGGAATATAATGATAAGCATAGCCTGCAACGAGATCAGAAACGCGTTTATTCAAGGGTTCACGTAAAAAAACAGCGCCAATAACACGGGACAACAAAAGAAGCTACGTTAGCTACTTTTATTGCAGGGCTAACGCAACTCGTCTGGGTAAATCTATAGCATCAATGATGCCGAATGTATAAATACCGATACGCCTTAGTGCATATCACGTTTCCGACTGCTGATGATGGCGGTATCTGCTAGCAATGTACATAAAGCGTGTAGTGCATGTGTTTTCAATCCAAAGCATCATGTGTTCGGGTCTCTGTCCCACGCTATTCACATTCTCACTTGCACTACGCAATGCGCAACTTATTTTGTCTTCAAGCTCCACACATTCACGTCAGAACACTGATGCATGGAACTTCTATTAACCTACGCTCGCTACCTGTATCGAGGGGTCTTGTAGAGAGCGTATGCACAGGGTCGTGACCACTAGAAGACTTGTTTATTAGACGCGAAGCAACTCTTCGACTTGCCTGCATAAAGCTGTCTGTCCGTGTCTCCGTGGCACGCGCTGCACAGCACTTCCTTCGCTGGAGATATTGGGGTGGTGCTAGTATTTCACGCGTTCGGTCGCAGAGAGAGGCCACGTCACCGTCTCGCTCGCCTGCCGCGCAAGTCACATGGTATTACCAATATCTCACCCTCTCCACCACTCGCAATATTCGAGCGCACACCGAGTGAACACTCTTGGCTCGTTTATCTGCGATGGGAAGGACGCCGGAAGGCAAAGCTCCTTCACCCCGCCAAAACATGCGCCAAAGCGATTAGGCCTCGCAACCCGGCGTTCGCCGGCGTTGCGAGGGTTAGCAGAGCCTATCGCGTTCGCAAGTAGCTTCGCCGCACCTGCAACATCAGGTGAGGGGCGAGCAAAAAAAAAAACGCAAGCGTCGGCAACGGAAGACCAATGGCACCTGTGGTGTTATGAAAAGTCTGTGTGACGTCACGCTGATAGCTCCGGTGCTTCATGGCTATATAAGCGCTGAGAAACGGGCGCTCAGTGTTTTGTACTCCATATTCATGTAGTAATAAACCGTCTCACTGTTCTTCGTTCACGGCCACTCTGGCTCTGCTCGTCCCTCGAGGCTACAATAGACTGGCGACGAGGGTGGCACCGAAAGTCCACTAAGCCACAATACACCATTAGCGGCGGTTTCAAAGCGCTGCGAAGATACAGGCAGGATGGCGACGTTGGAAAGGTTCGATAAGTTCATCGAGGACGGTGACGAAGATTTTCAGTCCTACGTGGAGTGGTTCGATCACTTCCTGAAGGCCTCCCAGGTAAGCGTTGACCTGAAGGTGACAGTGTTCATAACGGCAGTAGGAAAGAAGGCCTACAAAATTTTGAAAACGTTGCTGGGAGCCAGAAAAGCCAGAAAACAAGACGCATGTACAGTTAGTACAGACACTGAAAGAGCAGTAGGTTCCCAAAACTTCCGTGATTGCCGAGCGTTTCAAATTCAATCGTTGTTTTCCACAAGATGGGCAAGCGGTGACAGCGTTCGCTGTAGAGCTGAAGCGGTTGGTGACATCCTGTGATTTCAGAACGTTACTGGACGACACGCTGTGCAACCGGTTTGTGGCAGGGACTTTCTGACAAAGAAAACAAAGCATAGCTGCTAAAGACAAGCAAGTTGGCTTTCACAGAGGCCTGTGATATCGCTAGGAGTATCGAGTTGGCTCGGAAAGAAAGCCAGGATTTTAAGCCCAAGTCGCCGCAAGGAATGGTCAGCACCCTTAACCGCAATACAGAAAGCAGGAAACGCCCACCACGCTGGAGAGAAGAAACTTTGGGGATGCCTCCTGGCACCAGGGGGGGGGTGGAAACACTGCACTGTTCCGATGTGGCTTAGAGCACGAACCATCTTTCTGCAAATTTTTCAAGTACCGTTTGTCGGTGTGTAAACGGGTTGGACACTTAGCGAAGATGTGTAGGGACAGAGGTAGAGACGCCGCGAACGCAATAGACGAGGAAAGTGACAGTGTGCGCATGCAGATTGACACAGGGACGCCTGTGTCAATTGTACCATAGTCACTGTGCAAGAAATTCTGGCCCAGCCTACCCTTAGAGCTATGCACTCTTAAGCTAGATACCTACGGTGGCACTCCGCTGACGGTAAAAGGGAAGCTAAATGTTTCCGTAGAGAACAATGGTTAGCACAAGCAACTTGCGCTAATTGTCGTCAAAACAAACGAGAATACTAACACTATGCTGTTCGGGCGAGACTGGCTGTCAGCATTGAAATTAGACTTGGTTAGTGTGCATGGGGTTTGCTTGGACAGAGTGGCGTTGCTGCTGGAAAAGTATGCTAAGATTTTTGAGCCCACCTTGGGTCTAATTAAGAACAGGGACATTAAGTTAGTGCTTAAAGATAACAATAGCACACCCGTTTTTTGTAAAGCGCGGTCGGTACCATTTACAATTAAAGAAGCAGTGTCTTCGGAACTGCAGAACCTCGTGAAAACCGGAGTGCTAGTACCTGTTCAGCAGAGTGAATGGGCGACGCCACTAGTAGTGGCGCCGAAACCAAACAACCAGGTCGGGGTGTGTGGGGATTTCAAGGTGACACTAAACCTATGCCTAAGAACTGATCATTACCCCCCATTCCGGGATGGAGGATCTGTTTAGAGCTGGCCAGTTGCAATATTTCACGGTGTTGGATTTGTCCACTGCATACTAGACTGGAATTGCATTCCCAAGCGCAGTCGCTAATCATTATCAACACGCATTCGGGTTTATACGAGCATACGCGCTTACCCAATGGCATAACGAGTGCAACTTCAATTTTCCAGGCAGTTATGGATGACGAGTTGAAATGACTTGATCGGGTAGCGTGCTATCTAGCAGACATACTGATAACAGGAGGTACCTTTGAAGAATGTTTTTATGAAGTGGAAATTGTGCTGTCCCGGTTTCTAGAAAGAGGCAATCGACTGAACAAAGAGAAATGTAAGTTCTTTCAAACTTCCATCCTGTATTTTTGGCACGTTCTGGACGAAAAGGGCATACGCCCGTCAGAGGAAAAGTAAAAGCTATAACGGAGGCCCCTGCATCTGCGAGTAAGGCACAGTTAAGAGCTTACTTAGGGCTGTTAAACTATTATGCTAAGTTTGTTCCCTACGTGGCCACGAACACTCGGTCCACTGTATGACTTCTTGAACCAAGAAAACGGCTTCAAGTAGTCCCATAAGGCAGAGAAAGTGTTCTATCAAAGTAAAACGTGGTTGACGGAAGGAAACGTTTTGACATACTACGGCCCAACGAAAGAGAAAGGGCTGGTGTGTGACGCATCCATGTATGGCGTGGGCGCCATTCTGTTTCACAAGATCGATAAGGTAGAAAACCTATTGCTTATGCGTCTAGGGCATTGAGCAAAGCAGAGAAAGGGTTATGCTCACATTGAAAAGAGGGCTCTATCCGTGGTCTTTGGGCTGAAAAAGATCCACAAATACCTGTTTGGGCGTAGTTTTGTCATTTATTCGGACCACCAGCCATTAGCCAGCCTTCTGGGGCACAGCAGACAAGTTACAGTATTGTCTACAGCACGCATGCAACGATAGGCTTTGCTACTGGCGGCCTACAATCACAGATGGGTGCACCGAAAACGCAGCAACATGGGAAACGCTGACGCGCTTTCGCGATTGCGTTGGCGAATGAGTGAGATATCTCAGAATACGTACATTTTTTTCTGTTGTCAATGAACTTCCACTGTCTGCTGACATAATCCGCAATAAAACGAGTACATATAGAGTGATATTGAAAGATGTTGCAGTACACGACAAATGGCTGGCCTGCGCATGTCACTGATAGTGAATTGGGACCCGTACTTTGTTCGCCGGTATGAACTATCGGTAGATCAGCAGTGCGCTACGTGGGGAAATCGGGTAACTGTTCCGAACTGTTTGCGCAAACAAGTATTGGCACTTTGTCATGAAAGTCACCCCGGAGTTACGCGTATGAAAATGCTCGTGCGCAGCTATGTCTGGTGGCCACAGTTACTCCAAGATATTGATAATGTTAAAAGTTGCTGTACTTGTCAGTTGACGCAGAACGCTTAACCTCAGGCCCCACTACAAAACTTGGGGTTAACCGAGCCGCAGATGGCAGCGAATCCACCTGGATTGGGCATTCGCAGACACAAGTGGCTCCTCGGGCTGGTGGATGCACACTCCAAGTAGGTGGAGGTGTTTGTGATTAATTCGACAACGACCCGAGAAGACCGCCGAGAGGCTGCATAGGGTGTTCGCATCGTATGGCCTTCCAGAGGAGGTTGTTACAGACAACGGGTCTAAGTTCACGGCAAAGAGTTTCACAATGTTCCTGCTTAAGAACGGAGTGCGGCACACCGTAACACCTCCATACCACCCTGCGTCCAATGGAAGCGCCGAGAGATGCGTCCAGATGGTGTGATGAAACGGGATCTTACGCGACAGCTCTCCACGAAAGGTCATCGGGCCAGAGTAAGACCCCACAGCACCGCATAGATCTCTTTCTGTTCAGGTAGCGGAACACACCGACCACAACCACGGGGCAGACACCAGCAAAACTGTTTTTGTCGTGGTCGCCCCGCACTCGCCTGACTATGCTACAGCTAGATCTGGAGAGACGGATGAAGAACGGTTCTCTAAAGTAAAGGCCCGAGTTGACGAAAGAAGAGGGTCGGAACGAGCTTACAAAGAGGGGGAAAGCGTTCTGGTTTAAAGCCTTCGTCCAGGTGATCCCCAAAGTGGCTGATAGGTGTCATCGAAAGAAGGTGCAGTGCCGTTACGTACCTTGTGCGCGTAGGATCCGAAGACAGGTTCATGCATGTAGACAATACACGTCCGCACACTTTGAGAGAGCTGAAGAAGGCCCCAGTGAGCGTCCCTGTTTCGTGCCCATCTCAATTCCAGACCATGGGTCCGAGGCCCCTCCTACAAGCACCAGTTCCTTCCGGTCGTGCGTCTCCCAGGTCTATCTACCAACTCCGCCGGAGCAACTCAGAGACTCAGCTCCCTCGGAACAACCAAATGCAAGTCCACATCAATGGCTCTGCCCCGGCAACGTCCCCTTTGCGAATACCTGCGTCTCCTCTAGGTGCTCAGATTCTTTGACGCAGTGCTCATACAAAAAAACCTCCCGATTGTATAGGCCATAAACATTATAGGAAGGAGTGTGGTGTCATGCGAAGCTTGTGTGACGTCACGCTTGAGAGCACCGGCGCTTCATGGCTATATAAGCGCTGTGAACCGGGCGCTTAGTGTTCTTTTGTACTCCGTATTCATGTAGTAATAAAGCGTCTTACTGTTTTCCTTCACGGCCACTCTGGCTCTGCTCGTCCCTCGAGGCTACACCTATGGTACCTATGAGCCGCGAGTCGAAAAATGGCCCCCACCCCCAAAGGAATTGAGAGAAATGCGAATGCATTGCGTAGCATACATATCGGCGTTTTGCACGTGAGAATCCAGCATTAGGAAAAAAAACGTTTTTGTTTCTGACATGTGCAGCCGATTGCGATACTCGCCCCACGTGGCGTTTTTCTGTTGCCAGAAACGTGGTATCCGTTTCCAGCTCTATACACTGTTTCAGAAGTTCGCTTCAAGGGCC